>CAKNYM010053335.1:585015-601478 GCA_932195095.1 Andricus curvator | reverse complement strand
TTTTCATTTTATCGAAAAATGTCATAAGAATAAAATATTTGAATTTTTAATTACTACAAGCATCCGTACATATAATTTCCAAATTTTGAAAAAAACGGTCTAAAAAATTTTCAAAATGCCCTCACTTTTTGAATTTTCATCCAAAATGGCTGGCTAACGAACTTGACCTTTAGTTTAGGAGACTAAAAGAGTATACCAAAGGCCAGTCAAATCGGTCAATTCTTTCGAAAGTTATCGTGTTCACAGACAGACATACAGACAGACAGACAGACAGACACATTCGTAAAAACCTGTTTTTTGGGTTCAGGGGGTCTCAAAACGTACACATCTGACAAAAACCGGGGGGGTCAAATTTTACACAAATCTAATACCTTCTCTAGATGAGAATGTAAAAATACAAATTTTCAACTAAACGGTCGCATTTAGGCGACTTATCTTGAAAACAGTTGAATTTCCCAACCTAAAATATCAAATTTCTACCAATAACCTCATTTTAAACCCGATAGTTGAATTTTCGACGAAAATAATATTATTTTCAACTCAATAAGACAAATTTTCAACAAAATCGTTAAATCTTCAACTAAATAGTCGAATTTTTAACCAACAAAGGTGAAAAAAACGAGAAAAGGGGGAAATTTCCTAAAAACAGGGGAAAAAAGGAATTCTTTAAAAAAGGGGTAAAGAGGGGTAGAGGGCAAAGGGTGTGAAGTCTGTATTTAGATGCTTTACTTGTGAAATATAATGACTAATTTTCACTTTTTCAAGGATTTCAAAAAATTGTTATGCACATTTATATTTTCCATGTGTTTTTGAAAGTCCCCATAATTCGAAAGAAAATTATCAAAAAAATTGACAGTTTTCACTCTAACAATTATCAAACTTCAAATTTTTACATGTATTTTAACAGAAAAATTCGTCTATTATTGAAATGTTATCCTTCTTAAAAACTTTTTATTAGATTTGGTTAGATACCTCATATTTTGTAGATCAGGCCCACTGAAACAAAAATTTTCTACCCATGAACTTGACAGATTCACGATCTTGTGTATACAGGATGTTTGTGGGTTGTTTTAACATACCTTGAAGATTCAAGCGAGGAAATCAACATTTCATAAAAAACAACAAAAAACAAGAGATTGTTCGATTAAATTATTGTGATCAGAAGTCACTTCACAATAAAGAGTAAACATATCGTAGCAGATGAAATCGTTGGATTTATTTCAAGGGTTGTTTTAATATTCCCTAAATATTCAGGTTTTTCGATGATACTATTAGGATCGAAAATCATTTTACAAGAATTGTGGGAAGAATGTCCTAGTAGAGATAGTCACTGAATTTATTTTAAAGATTGTTTTAACATCCCCTGAACATTCAAGTAAGGGAATCGACATTTCCTAACAACCAATATCACAGGAGATTTTTCTATTATAGTACTGAGCTCGAAAAATGAATCAAAATAAACCAAGGAAATATATATCCTAGCAGGGAAAGTCGTTGGATTTATTTTAATGGTTGTTTTAGCATCTCTGAACATTCAAGAAAGGAAACCGGCGTTTCCTACCAACAAAAATCACGGCAGATTTTTCGATTAAACAACTCGGACTGGAAATCACTTTCAAATAAATTTAAGAAACATTTTCTAGCAGAAAAAGGTCATTGAATTAATTTTAAGGATTGTTTTAACATCCCTCAAAGATTCAAGCAAGGAAACCGACATATCCTGACAACCAAAATCATGGAAGAGCTTTTTAAATACTATTGGGTTCGGAAATAAATTCATAATAAACGTAGGAAATATATTCTAGAAGGAAACGTCGCTGAATTAATTTAAAGATTGTTTTACATCCTTTAATGATTCGAAGTGTCTTCAGCAGTGATTTTGCTTTTTAAGGAATGTCTATTCCCTTGCTTGAATGTTCAAGGAGTTTTAAAACAACCCTTGAAATGAATCCAACGACCTTTCCTCCTAGGGATGTTTTCAAAAATAATTGTAAAGTGATCTCCAGCCTCAACAGTATAATCAGAACATCTCCTGCGCTTTTGGTGGTTAAAGAAATGTCAATTAACCTTAAAATAAATTCCAACACTTTTCCTGGTAGGATAAACTTTTTGCACTTATTTTAAAGTGATTTTTGAGTCCAATAGCTCATTCAAAAAATCTCTCGTAGTTTTGGATTTTTGGAAATATTGGTTTCCTTGCTTGAATCATTCTGGGTTGATACAAAAAACCAAACATCTTCTACACACATGATCGTGAATCTGTTAGGTTCATGGGTACAAAACTTTTGTTCCAATCGCTCTGATCTATAAAATATGAGACATCTAGCCAAAGGACTAAGGCCGGTTTTTGACCCAAATTATTTTTGGGCCAAAAAATCCGAAAAAATTCCTACAGTATCAACTAACAATAAGAAGTAAATTCCACCATAAACGCCCCCCCCCTCATTCACCCCCACCGCCCCTTCAAAAAATAGTAACTTCACCGCTTGTATACCCGGTAAGAAGAGAAGAATTCAAAAAAATTCAGAATTTGAATTCCCATTAATACTTGAATTTTCCTTCATCGAAAGTTCCACCAACGAGTAGAAAAAAAAAGCAAAACCTATTCCTTTTAATCGACTTGGAAAAATGTAATGGAAGCGTATTGGAAGGAATTAAAAAGTGGTGAAATGTCAAAGAAAGAATAGAAAGGAATAGAATAATGTAACTTTCAAGGCGAAACTGTGAATTGAAATAAATTAATTTTTTTAAATAAATAAGTATTGTATTTGAGTAAATTATGTGAACATTTTTTTATTAATCTATCAAACAGAAACATATTTTGACTGATTTCATATGAAATCTGTCTTGGAACACGCACTACTTCTGTGCAAATTTGCATGGATTGCACAGCCACACAAAAAAAGTATACGGAGTCAAAAAAACGATCTATATAACATTGCAGTAATATTGGTCCAGCATAGTCGAAATCCAAATTTTTTTAATTTTCGGCCTACCATTTTTTTTGTTTGACTTTGAATTTCTGGTTTAGGTTAAATTTTTGCAACTTGAATGCTAAACATCTGAAATCGTTTTTAGGGTTTAGGAGAGGAGAGAGGAGATGTTTAGTGGCCAACTTGCAAACATTTTTTACCTAAACCATAAATTCAAAGTTAAATACAGAAAAAAGTGGTAAGCAGAAAACGGTATAGATAAAGGATGAAAAGTTAAGACAATATAAAATATTATTATTAAAATCACTCCACCTTTATGGTAGACAAAAAAATTGAAATTTCCAAACTTATATTCCACAAAAACTAATAGAAACTATGCAAGTGCAGATATTTTGTAGACAGATTAGAAGGAATTAAAATAATCGAAAATGAAGCATGTCAGAATGAAATTAAAAATAACCATGACAACAAAAATTGAAATTTCCAAACTTATGTTGCACACGGAGGAATAGAAACCATGTAAGCGCACACATTTTGTTTACGGATTAGAAAGAATAAAATTAATTGAAAATACAGCATGTAAGTATGGAATTAAAAATAACCATCAGAGGTGTGTCTACTGCTCGCATTAAGAGGAATTAAAAAAATGGAAAATATGTTCGCCTGCATGGAACACAACACAAGTGGCAATCGTTAAGGAAATAGAAAAGAATTGGTTTCGGAGATAAACCTATTCTTTCGTTGGGCACTTCTCCCGATGGAAAATTAGCACATTCAAAAAAATTACAAAAATGCTCACTCTTTCGTTTATATCTTAAAATATTAATTTTTCTCTATTCTTCTCTTCTTACCGGATACAGCTGTCAAACTTGTATTTGCTTGATAAAGTACACTATGAACTCTCTATGAACTACCTTCACTCTTATTTACCATTTTTAGCCTTTTTATCCCCCCCCCCTAAGGAGGGTGGAGGGGATGGTTTTATTAATAATTTATGTGCAGGGTATGTAAATACAAAATATGTAAGCTTGATCACTAGACTTGACTAGGGTATCTTGGGGTTTTTAGGATCGCTGATTCCGAATCCAAGGTCCATTGACTCCTATCACGTCAGAGTCAAGGTCATTTGAAGGGCAAATCGTAAGAAAGGCGATAAAAAAATCTTAAAAAATACATATTAAAGGTTTTGGGAACGTTGAATTCTTTGGGGTTTATTTAACAGCTTAATGTCAAGTAAAGGTCATTTAATTTCAAGTAAAGGTACAGTCGGAACAACGACGTGGACGTGGTAGAACCCCAAAGGATTCAGCGTTCCCAAAACCTTATATATGTATTTTTTAGGATTTTTGTATTGCCTTTCTTACGATTTGCCCTTCAAATGACCTTGACTCTGACGTGATAGGAGTCAACGGACCTTGGATTCGGAATCAGCGATCGCAAAAACCCCAGGATACCCTTGTCAAGGTTGGTGATCAAGCTTACATATTTTGTATTTACATACCCTGCACATAAATTATTAATAAAACCACCCCCTTCACCCTCCTTAAGGGGTGGGGGTAAAAAGGCTAAAAATGGTAAATAAGAGTGAAGGTAGTTCATAGAGAATTCATAGTGTACTTTATTAAGCAAATACAAGTTTGACAGCTGTATACAAGCGGTGAAGTTATCATTTTTTGAAGGAGTGGTGGGGGTGAATGAGGGGGGGGGTGTTTATGGTGGAATTGACTTCTTATTGTTAGTACATACTGTAGGTATTTTTTGGCCAAAAAATAATTTGGGTCAAACACCGGCCTTGGAGACCCTCCACGTTTAACACAAAGTTTTTGAGGAGGATAACATTTCAATAATAGACGAATTTTTCTATTAAAATATATGCAGAAATTAGAATTTTAGGTATTGTTTGAGTAAAAGGTTTTAAACAAATATTTTTTAGCAAAAAAAATACCGCACACATATACTTTTTTTTAAATAAAACTCTTGAACCGACGGCAGTAGCTGGATGGTGCTTCTTCACTCGTCGAGATCTCGAATGTTAAGAACGGAGGGGCGCGGTTAGCGCTCGGATCGGTGACAGTTCGGGATTTTCTCGCTTAGTCGTGTTTTCACTGCGTCAACTACTTTTGAGCAGGAGGTTTCACACCGCGGTTGGATGTAGCCACTCAATGCTGTCAAATGCCAACATTCAACGTCGTCTGTCGGTAACCTACTGTGCTGAGGGTTTTTTGTTTTCTGCAGTTTTCCACTTCTCTGACCAAATCTCTGACCAAAAAATGGGATTTAGGAACTCCAAAGGATTGCGTACGACAGACATTACCTAGAGGCTTATTGAGAGTAGGGGTATTTAGTTTTTTTTTATCTGGTTCGTGAGACCAATATTTTTTCAAATCAACATTAAACAATCGGCCTCTGTGAAAAATACCCAGAAAACAAATCATATAAAAAAGTCCGCTTTGACTTGATTATGTGGCTTAACAAATAACGACTCTTAATGAAATAAAGGTAATTAAGTAATTGATTCATTCGTTTTTATCATTTTCTGAAGAGAAAAAAAAAGTAAACCTTCCGAGTTCCCAATTTCTTCTTGGAATCGCTTTAGGAGGTGTTGAGTTTTAATTAACGGTTTTCGACAAAAGCTCTCGTTCTGTGATACGTCTCCGATTTCCTTTGTTCACAGACAGAGGTGAGAGATGAGGGGCAAGGGGGAGCTTCTGGGTTGGGGGTGGGTAGGGAAATGGAATCGAGAAGAGGTCTTTATCACGGCGCGCGTCCTCCGCGAGGCAAGGTGAGACGATGCTACGGTGGAGGGGGTTATGGGGTTTCTACGGGAACCCGGAAATTTGCATACAGAGCATCTGTCACCAGCCCCTTAGCCCCTTAGCTGGCTTCGGCCATTTTCGACTCGAGGTATCTCTCGGCTTGGATCTACGGGATAATGGAGGCCATTCTTATGGTAAGCGCCGAGGGTGATTCGACGTTACGCTCGCTTCGATTCTATGTCTTCGCTATGCTGTTCCGCGATTTTCACGTTCGAGCTCAACCCTGATTAGCTTAGGTACTCGATTTGTATGGGTTTCACGGAAAATGGCTTATTTTATGACTTTTATAGCAAATCTCAACTCAAAATGATCCGAGAAAAATTGTCGCAAGGTGTAGAGAGTTGGAAACCTTTAGATAAGAAACAAAATCAAAAATCAAATATTGTTAAGTGGTTCCCGTGCCACCCCAGGGTAGCCCAAAAAACAAAAGTTTCTAATTATTTGCGGCACACCAACCCCCATCTTGGTAGGTTTCCAAAAAAAGTGAATGCGTGTGTTTTTCTAAAGAGAGCCCGCTTACTCCTGAAGTTTACCATGAGAATAACATAGGGAAAAATACATTCCAAAACGTGAAAATGTATATTGAAGTATAGGCAATAATTTCATGATCTCATAAAAATTCTTCAAGGAATACGATTCCATGATTACCTTTTCACTTCAACACCTTACGATCCTTTCATGGTGCCTCAGAAACTACCCCCTGTAAGTGCAATAAGTATTTTGCAGAACATTGCCCTAAATTATTACTTTTTTCTTCTTTTTTTTCATAGATCTTCATTAATGGATAAAGTACAAGGTTTTATTATTTTTTGATTATTTTGTGTTGTTCAACAATTTTTGTTCACTTGAACAATTTTATTTCTATAGAAGATCGCGAATTTAGGGTAGTGTATTATGTTTTAAAACGTTTAATTTAATTTACGTCTACCACACAGATGATTTTTAATTCCTGGTCATTTTCCGGGTTTCTCCTATCAATTTTTCATTTTCCCGGTCTGGTAATAATACTTCTTTTTGACATTTCCATGTCCTGACTGAGAATTTTAATTCTTTTGGAAAATTCACTGTCCCATGTCACAATTATAGTTCTTTGCGAAAATTCCCTGTTTCAAATCAGAATTATAATTCTTTTCGAAAGTTCTCCGGTCCAAGTGAAAATTGTAATTTTTTGGAAAATTCACTGTTCCAAGTTAGAATTATAATTATTCTTCAAAATTTCATCTTCCAAGTCAGAATTATAATTCCTTTGGAAAATTCCTTGTTCCAGATCTGAATTAGAATTTTTGTTTCAAAAATTCTCTGATTCAATTCGGAAATAAATATAATATTTCGTCGGCAAATTTCCTATTCCAACTAAAAACTATCATTTTTCTCGACAATTCACTGTGCAGAATTATACTTCATTATACTTATTTTTTAAATCCAGGTACAACTCAAAATTTTAATTCTTTTGGAAAATTCCTTGAACCAGCTGAAAATTATAATTATTTTGAAGAATTCGCTGTCCAAAGTCAGAACTACATAATAAATCAATTACGAAATTCCGTTTTCCAATTCAGTTTTGCAGATATCTCTTCAAAAACACCCTGTTCCAAATCGTTTATAACCGTTTATATATTTTTATGATTAATCATAAATCTTTCTCTCTTTGATTTGAAAAAAATATATAGATAATTACGATTTCAGATGAATATTAATTTACGAGTCACTATCGAGAATAAAGTCTTTTTCATTTTTACTTTTGTGACGGAACAAACTAAGAGTAATAAAAGATACATTTTAGTTCCCGGTAAACGAAATTACCAATTTTTTAATGTATTTTTTACGAGTGACTTAATTTTTTTTTTACTATAATACTAGTTTCAAGAAAAAAGGGGCTGATTTACTTACAGCGGAAGGATGATTCCTGAATCAGTTATGCATGTACTCACCTGAAAAAGAAAAGTTGTCATTAGTTTATAAGACATCAACTAATTATAATTATCTTAACTTTTTAACTAATAAGTTTCAAAATAGAATGCATTAAAAGCCAAATCAATAACAAATATAATCGCTCCCAATGAAAATCGTGCGAACATTATTTCCTAACTCTTTAATTTGAAGTTTTTTATAATCAAAATTCTTTTCAATTGAAAAAATCTATTGTAATGCACGCGTCGATAACTGCCAATTTCTTTTGAGAAAATACGCAAATAATACAACACCAAGTAGATACTGACTGCAACAGTCAGCCACTTTTCACGGTGCTGTAAATTCGAAGAGAACATCTTATGAACTGAATTACGTGAAATTAGAATTACCATTATTTACTCAAAAGCGAAATCACTAAGAAAATATAGTTATAATTTAATCATATACCTCCCGAAGTAAAGTAGAAATTAAGGCTTAAAAAAAATCTCTAGTTGAATATTTTTGATTGGCGGCGCGACGCTGGTCTTGAGTACTTTTTTGACGTACCGATAGGGAAATATAAAAATAATAAGTAGGAACAAAAGATCAATTTCCGGCATGAGATAATTATTTGAATAGGTTTCTTTCAAAATCCACACTTTTTATTAAAGAGACGTTATACTTTTCTTGATAAATACCTTACATTAAAGGATCATTTGATCCAAATTGACAAATTATTAAATACATATTAATTTTTATATTATTTACTTATATAGTATTTTTTCTTCATAATAAAAATATATATTTTCAATTGATTAATAATCATACACATTTATAAATAATAAATATTTCTTATTTTTAATAATAAGAATTATATACAAATTCCAAAATAAGTCACTTTCGCAGGGAAAAAAATGATTTTTTCTACTGAAAAATATTTCAGATAACCGAATAGCATAATATTCAGCTTAGAAAATATGTTTTAAAGTGAATATTGATCACAGACTATTTTAAACATTACATACATCTTATTATTAATAACATATATAAATTATGAAGAAATTCCAAAACTTGGAACTTTCAGTATTCGTTTATATATAACTGCTTATTAGCAATAGAATTTTTTCAATTTGTATTAATTTATTGTGAAATGTACTCCATAATGATTCTTAAATTCATATTAGGGGAAACCAGCTTATTTCTGTGAATAGCAATTAGAATAGAATATTTATTTCAGAATTTGTTAGTAAAAATAACAATTAAGAGTAAAAGACAAATTTTATCCTAATAATTTTTTTCTGCGTGAAAGTGGTTAGTTTATGAATTTGTTTGTAATTTATGTTATTAAAAATGAGAAGGACTTGATGTTTAAAATTTTCTATGATTATTAATCACTCAAAAACATATTTTTAAATGGTTTGATGAGAAAAACAATATATTCCTACGAAAACTATGCACAAATGTACTATTTGTTTATTAAAATGTTTATAATAGTAATAATAATGATATAATATATATATAATATATATATAATATTAATAATATATAATATATAATAATATAATAATAATACAATAATAATAATTTATTAAATCAATTGTTAATATTTTGTAATGACTTGTTACGAGTATTATTTTTGAAAGGTACTTGAACACTTTTAATCAAAAAACCATTTTTTCTGCCGTTGAGCTCCTCATCCAAGTATCTGTTAATATATTTTTTTTTTAAACAATTATATTTAATCCTAAACTAGATTATTTATGTTCCTTAATTGTACCTGCATTGATTATGATGCACCGGAACTTTATTCAAGTCTTTTCTTCGGCGATAAAAAATAATAATCTCGAAAAGTCTAATTTTGCGTCCTCTTAGAGGGAGGTTTGTAATGACCTAAATTTTCAAATATACTTTTTTGACGTATTTTGATATTATTCGACCCCAGGAGCTCGAAAATAAAATTTTTGAAAAATGTCCGTGTGTGGGTGTAACTTTTTTCTGTTCCCCATATCTCGAAAACTAAAAGAGCTATGATCATGAAATTTGGATGAAGTGCAGTTCGGATAGATATCCAGGTCTGATAGGATTTTGAGCTAGATCGACCATTTAGAAGTAGTTTTTTCTTGCGTTTAGAGATTTGAAAAGAAAAATTTTACCTTGTTTATATAACAAAAACTTTTTTAATATTCAAAATACAACAATACGATATGTAGCGTATTTGTTCGCGTCTCCGAGACGCATCGATCGACCTATTGTTGGAACTTTTATGACTTATAGGTACCGATTTATGAAGTTTCAAAAAATGGTTAATTCTGTTTACATGAAAAAAACTTTTCTGATATTCAAAATACGACCATATTAAATTCAGTGTATTTCTTGGCCTCCTCGAGACGCATCGATTGACCTATTGATGAACCTTTTATGACCCACCAGTATCGACTTATTGTTCCAAAAAAATGGTTTATTCTGTTTATATGAAAAACACTTCTTTGATATTCAAAACACGACAATATTACATGTAGAGTATTTGTCCGCGTCCTTGAGACGCATCGATTGACCTATTGGTGAACCTTTTATGACCCATCAGTGCCGATTTATGAAGTTTCAAAAAAAGAGGTTATTCTGTTTATATGAGAACAACTTTGTTCATATTAGAAGTACTACAGTACTGTATCTGATATATGTTCGTTTGCGTCTTCGAGACACGTCGAATGACCTATTAACGAACCTTCTATAACCTCTTATGATCTAGCAATACCGATTTATAAATTGAAAAAATATGTTGTTTATCTTGTTGATATAAGGAAAAGTCTATAATATATTTGTTCGCGTTTTCGAGGCGAAGTGATACTTGATCACAAAAATATGTGTCTCGTTATTATTTGTTAATTTTAGAAACAAATTATGTAAACAAATTCCCAGTGTAGACATTTAAAGTGAAAAAAATGTTATCTCCTAATCGTCCCTACAATATATTGCCAGGAAAGTTTAGTGATGTTTACGCAATTTGTTTAGAGAATCAACAAATTTTACTAAATTTTAACGGTCATACCACGCTGAAAAAACCAGTTCTCGTCAGATCACTGAAGTTAAGCAGCGTTGGGCGCGGTTTTAGTACTTGGATGGGTGACCATTCGAGAATACTGCGTGCTGTTGGCACATCGTGGGTGTGGTGAGCACAACTTGTAGTTATTTACTACAAGAAACTATCCACCTAGAAACACTACCCAAATCGGGTAGTGTCACGCCTACCCTGAAAGGGAAATGGCTTAATGGTATACTTAATTACTTAATAAATGACACTAAATGACAAAATTTCCTAAGTATAAACCCAATCCACGCTGAATGGAAATAATTTTTCAAAGAAAATAAAACATATTTGCAGCTTCTATCGTTTGTGAGTGACCGCACTGGCAGCACAGGGCAGGAAATGGTCTCACAAAATGACGATTTCTCTGGAACCAGAAGAGTCTCTACCAATTTTTTTTTTGTTAAAATGAAAGGTGATTTCACAAGGAATCTTTATACCCTAATTTAACAAAAATTAAAAAGGAAGAATTTAACGGAAAATTGAATCAAATATTTGTTTGGACTTTTTTTCAGGCAAAATTTCACAATTTTTTATTTAAAATTTTATAGTTTCAAAATGTATAATTGCATCTCTAATACCTTCAAATTTCAACAAAATTCAATCATCGGCTCCAGAAATGTCGATAATTTAAAACAATCTAACCCAAAAATTCAACGTGGCTTAACTCCCAAAATTTTGAAATTTTTAAAAATTCTTCGGGCCGTGAATGTCTCTTATATAGCACTTCAATTTCACCAAGTTTTATCGAAATCGAACGACCACTTGCAGATACTAATATTCCTGACGTGTACTGGCCCTTCTTTTGAAACTTTTTTGAAGTCTCCTGAAGTCTGCTGAATTCTTTGAATTTTTGAATTCTAGTGAACGGTGACATTTCTAATAGTTAACCCCTCGTTCAAACGTAGGTCAGAACATTCCGCGCCGAATTTCAAATGGAAGCGAAAAAAAAAGATGAAGATGGGAATCGACGGGGAGTCCCATTAATTTCTCGAAGCTCGGGAGGTTCGTGCCGCGAGACTAAAGTCTTAATCCTGACTGAAAAACGGCCTCTGGGGACGGTTCTCTAGTAAAGCGAGCTGGCGACTTTAGCTTCATGCCAGCCAGACTCACATGAACCACACGCCAAATACCAATAAGTGCAATACGGAAGCGAATATGGGTAATAAAATGCAGACTTAGTTGCACATTGAGACGTGAGAAACTGTCATGTAAAACTCTCTTTCAATGACTCTCGCGACTTTAATCCTCGTGAGAAAATAAATAAATACTGACTCAATTCATATGAAATACTAACTGCGAAAATTCTGCAAAATTGTTTTTTTTTTTTACTTGCCAGTGCAATAATACAGTGAAAACACACCACTTGTATCTTAACTAAAAAAACTGATGTAACGATATGTCTCGAAAATCTCGCACAATCACTGTTGTTGAAAATCTGATTGGCTTTTCATTTGAAGTTTTGTTATATCTTGAATTTTAATTTTAAAATTACAGTCCATTCTCAACACAGAAAAAACTTACCCAGTAGGGTAACTGCGACTGGGGTAAAGTCACCGTGGAGACTCCAAGATTTTTCCGTAATGTACTACCCAGACACAGTTACCCTGCTGGCTGTACCCCACTTCGTCCATTACCTAAACTGCTTTTCGCTGAAAATTGTATGTTTTTAAAAAGAAGTTCAACATAAAAGCATAACTTTTCGGAAAAGAATTAAATTTTATGAAAGTTTAAGCTTGTGTTACATTTTTTTCACCGGAAATTAGCCTTTTTAAACAAAAGTTATCATCAAGATTCACAATTTTCAACAATTTTAGATTATGTTAGCGTTTTACACCAGAAATGGGTATGTTTAATAAAAAAATATTAGATTTCAAAGATTAACAATTTTTCAACAACTTACGTTTTTCAGTATTGTTAGCGTTTATAAAGGAAATTAAATTTTTTGAAGAAAAATCAATAGATTTTAAAGGTTCAAAATTTTTTAAAAATTTAAGCTTACACCAAAAAAACCCGTTTTACACAAAAAAATATTGGTATTTTAAGAGAAAAATTATTAGAGTTCGAACAAGCTTTTCAATTTTTGAACAATTTCGGGTTATATTCACGTTTTTTGCCAGAAATCGGTTATTTTAAACCAACATCATTACATTTCGAAAAAGATTTACAATTCTGAACAATTTTCTGTTATGTTGCATATCAGTGTTTTTCGCCGGAAATTATTGCTATTTTCAATACAAAATTATTCAATTTCAAGAAATATTTACGATTTTTCAACAAATTTCGGTTACCTTGGTGTGTTTCACCTGAAATTGGTATTTTTAAACACAAATCGTAAGATTTAAATTCAATAATTTTTGTTTCAAATAATAAAATTTAAAAGCTTGAATAGTTTCGAGTTTTTTTATTCTTTTTCTTCAGAAATTGAAATTGTTATTAAAAAATCATTATATTTCAAAGAAGATTGTTAATTTTTTAACAATTTGGCGTTTTACATCGAAAATTGGTATTTTCAATCATTTTTAATTAAAAATCATAATATTTCAAAAAAGGTTCCAAATTTTTTTACAATTTGAAGATAAGCTAGCAGCTTTCACCGGAAATATCAATATAGATATCAAAGATAATTTACTATCTTTGAACAATTTAAGGTTATGTTAACATTTTTACCGGAAATCGGTTCTTAAAAAAAATAATTGAATTTCAAAGAAGATTTACAACTTGGAACAATTTTTTGTTCTGTTATATTAATTTTTTGTCGAAAATTGTTATTTTTAATTTAATGAATCACCAGATTTTTCAAATTATCATTATTCTTCAGATTACCATTGAGAATCATTAAATTTTTTAATTTATTGGCATTTTATACTGGAAATCGGTATACTTGATTTCAAAGAAGATACAACGTTTTTTAACAACTTTAGGTTCTGCTCAAAGATTTCACCGGAAATTGGTATTTTATACAACACACATTACATTTAAAAGAAGATTTACAATCTAAAATAATAATTTACAATATTTGAACAATAATAAGGTGTATTAGCGCTTTCCAACGGAAATCGGTTATTTTAAACAAAAATCATTTGAATTCAAAACTTAAACTAACAATTTGGGGTAACTTTAGGTTATGGTAGTGTTTTTCGTCAGAAATTGTTATTTGTTATCTATATTATATATATATATACATATATATATATATATATTGCATACAAATATTATATATTAATTCTGAAGTTAAGGTATCAATGTTTATAAAAATGATCAAAAATAGTGTCCTTGCTTTTATATTATTTTAGATAGATACTATCAGATAGAAAAATTTTGTATTAATATTAATTTTATATTTGATTAACAAATTTCTTGAGACAAAAAAAAATAATAGCGCGCGTGTTTGTTTTCTAGTTTATGGCTCGTTACCAAAAAATTGTGAAATTTAAGTCCCGGCCGTTTTACCCACTTTCATGATTTATGTAATAGATTTCTCGAATAATACTAGGATAAATTACTTACATTGAAATAGTTTTGAGCAAAGTTTCAATATTTCAGTTTCTTCTGTTTAGAAATGAGAAATTAAAATATAGTTCAAATTTCCACTACGAATTATTGGTATTAAGATTATAAATCTAAAAAATATGAATTGAGCCCAATATTGTAGTTCTAAAGGTGCTTAATTATGTGTAAACGTCTATCCCCGAAGTTTTGTTTCCATTCGGTAACACTCATATTTTAGGATAAAATAAAAAAAAGTCACTTTACAAAATCTAAAAAAAAATAAAAACTCATTAATTTTATACCTGTTTAAGTGTTAACAAAAGCTTGAAAATTTTAATTGTTCGTAAGTTAACTGAATTTTGAAAAATGTGCGTCGAATGATTTTTGTGTCACCGATTTCGCTAACACTTTTGTAATTATTCTGAATAAAACAAGATGAAAATTAAAAATGTGGATACATTGCCAAATAGAAATTCAAACAAAAAAATATTTTCAGTAAGATTTTTACGTCGACTCCAAATATTATTAGTGCGTGGTTTTCGTGCGGCAACAAAAAATGCGGTAATATGGGGCTACAGAAAAAACAGAAGATAAGCTTTACATCGATTTCCGACGAAAGATTCTCTGCAACAAAAATTAACTTCAGAGGATAAACTTTACACAAATATGGGTTAAACTTTTTTTTGTTTTTCCATGACAAACACATGTATTTTGAAAGACGCGAAGTTGGCTGAACAAAACTTTATCGCTTTAAAAAATTTCCTGCAACAAATTTTATTCTTAGTTTTTTCTGTGGCAATATGACACACAGGGAAATATGTCACTGGAGGTAATATAGCAGTTAGGGTAACGTGGCACATGAGGTAATGTGACACATCGGGTCTACGTTTTCGGTTAGGGTAATATATTTGGGAAAATATGGAACCGGGAAAATATGGCGCACGGGTTAGTGTGGCGCATGGGGCACTATAGCACACGGGATAATGCGGTACATAAAGTAATGTGGGACTTGAAGTAATGTGGCACATATGGTCTATGTTTTTGGCTAGGCTAGCATATTTATGGTAATATGGCACATCCGGTCTATGTTTTTGGGTAGGGTCAACTTTTTGGGGAATTAGGGAACATGGGGTAATATGACATACGGGTTAATGGAGTAAATAGGGGCTATGTTTTTGGTTTTAGTCGTATATTTGGGGTAATATGAAATACGGGATAATATGGCACATAGGGTTATATGGCATACGGGATAATATGGCACACAGTTTAGTGTTGGACACGGGGTATTTTGGGACATGGGGTCAATGTTTTTGGTTAGGTCACTATATTTGACACAATACTGTATTACCCTTTCTAAAAACATATACGAAATTGGGTTATGTTATTAGTTAGGGTAGTGTACTTAGTACAATATGATACTATATTTTCCAAAAACGTACATACAAATTGGATCTATGTTTTTTGTTAGGTCAGTATATTTAGTACAATATTGTACTAGCTTCTTAAAGAAAATCCAGAAACAGGGACATCAAGATCTTTTTATAATATAGAGAGATAACCGATAAGGTGAAGACGATTCAAGTGCAGAGAAAGCAGGAAAGGAAAAGGGAAGGAGTCGAAGAAACAAAGAGCCTGTCGGTTTTCCGGACATGATCGCATTGAAATTCAGCTCGAGTTTCGCTTTCCATTTCTATCTCGCGGTCCAACCGTCACCCAGCAAGCACTTCTTCTTTCGATCCATCCCCGAACGAAGAACCAACACTGCGTCTAGAGTGCAATTTCGTAGCCTCCCTCGTATTTTCCTGTTTTTTAATTCGAAGTAATCATCTATGGCCCGGGCAGACCGCGAACTTCTGATTGCACGCAAAAGAGGAGGAACCACGCAACAAAAGTGCAATTCGTCATTCCCCACCCCTTTCTTTTACCCCAAGTGTAGCATTATTTCTTTTTCGAGCTCTAATTATCTCGAAAATAAGGGAAATTTTTTAAAGTACCTTGAGTTATTAATTTTATAATAGTATACGATTAAGCGAGGGTCTCAAAATTACATGTATTATCAAAGTAGTATCTTAGAAAAGGGAACGTCCATCAATTATGTAAGATAATTTTTGAAATGTTAGACCGCCCTCCCCCGGGCTTATTGTAAGGATTCATAGGATTGTTATGATCCCCCAACCACCCTTCTTACATAAGATTTATATATTTTTTAATCAATATATATATATATATATATATATATATATATAT
>CAKNYM010053335.1:516105-574886 GCA_932195095.1 Andricus curvator | reverse complement strand
GGATCTCAAATGTAGTTACCATTTTCTTGTTTTGCATTGAAGTAGAAATTTCGTTTCTTTAACAAAATTGATACAAAATTTGTCAAAAACGAATAATATGTAGTATTGTATACCTGATAACATTTGTCAATTCTTACCAGCAGATTTTTTTTCCAACGGAATCAATTTTAAATAACTTGGACAAAACTTTCCCTTATGATACATTATCAAAAACCAATAATTTTTCATTTTATAAACAATTTTTTCACGAAATCGACTGCCAATGGCTTAGAAAGGGTCTTATTTATTAGAAGTCTTTCTCGGACGACAACATTTGTTATTTATTTAAATAAATTTTGTAAAAAAATATAAATAAAAAGTAAAAATTGAATTACCGCTACATCCAGAAGCACAAGCACTGTTGTTAAAGCCACCATAGACACTAAAGTTTAAATTGTTTAAAGACGCGATTCCACACTCTTCAAACAGTTGTCTATATTTTGTTTATGAAAAAAGTTATTTAATTGAATAACAAATTATGTCAGCTGATAAAGTCTTGCAATAAATAGCATCAATTTGTTGATAAGCAGTCAAGTTGTGAATTTGTTTATAAAATAAAAAATTATTGTTCTTTGATAAAGTGTCACAAAGGAGGGATTTTTCCAGGTCATTTGGAGTTAATTCCGTTGAAGAAACGAAATCTGCAGATTGAGAATTGACGAAAATCTGTATTTGTTTATCAAATTTATTTAAATTAATAAAAAATCTTGTCGCCTGACAAAGTCTCCTAATAAATAAGATCTTTTCTGAGTCACTGACAGTCGATATCGTAACAAACAACATCAATTTTGAGAAAAAAACTTTAAAAAGATTTTTTTCTAAATGTACCGTTCTCTAAAGTTCGGTTCTTGGTAAACTCTACAAAACATCCATTTTTTGACAGGTAGGCAAGTTGTGAATTTGTTTATAAAATTGTTTATAGAATAAAAAATTATTGTTGTTTGATAAAGTATCATGAGGAAAGGATTTTACCAACTAATTCAAAATTTATTCCGTTAAAAAAAAAAAGAAATCTGCCGGTTGAGAATTGACGGAAATCTGCATTTATTTATTTTATTTAATTGAACAACTAACAATTGTTATCAAGTATCAAAGAATCGTAAATATTGTTTATTGTCGACAAATTTTTGATCAATTTTCTTAAAGGAACGAAGTTTTTAGAGCGCGTAATGGCAAAGATATGCATTTGTTTATAACATTGATAATTACTTTGAATTTAAAAAAAGGTAACTTAGCATTGTTTTTACGTATGTCCTGAACAATAAACTGAAAAATAAAGTCTCCAAGTATTTTTAATCTTAAAGCAGCCCTTTTACTCATTAATTTGTTAATAAATTTTCTATTTTATTTTTAAATATTTTAACCTGCTGGATATTATTTGCAAGGAGTATATTTACTGATTTCTTTATGTTTCCTATAAATATGGGCAGTGTGAAAAAATGGGTTCGTTTATTTAAAAAATATCACCTTTGTTGTTGAATAAAAAATAAATTCAAATTTTGGCTGTTACGAATCTCTTTGAAATTTAGTTAACTTTTTTTTGTTGCTTAAATCGGAACAAAATTATCCTTTGTGCAGAAAAACTTTCTGGTCCCACTGTGCGCCGAACCAAAAAGTCGATACATACTGAAGGAAAGCCATCACAGTGAAATTTTGGTTTAAATAAAAATGTAATAATAGTTCAAAATAATGGTAACTTTACAAGCCCCCTTAATCATAGTTTTGTTTAAATTAACCAATAATTAGTTAAATACAACTAATTGTTATTCAAATTTTAGCCCTTGGTATAGGAAAAAAAATGACCAAGAAATTAGTGCAACATCGAGTTGAAGATTTGGGAAATATATGAAGCACTAAGAAACGCGGGTCTGGCCCTAAATTTTCATAATTATAACGAAAGCAAAAAAATTTTTTTATAATTATAGAAATTTAAGATCAGACCTGCGTTTCTTAGTGCTTCATACTCGATATGGTGTTTCGTCTGAACGTAAGTTGGTTTTGAAAAAAATGTGAAAAAAAATTTTGAGATTACGCTCACACGGTCATGAGCCATATCCCTTTTAGGAAAAGCATGACTCACTCGGTGAGGAAGGGAATTGTAGGACATGGTCTTGAGGGGGCATAGATTTTTAATTGATCAAGAATTGCCGTGTTGTTTATTTATATAATATACGTTCGTTCTGCAACACTACTCCGACCCAGGTCGCTGATCAATCTCTCCAGCAATAACTCCAAGCGAAGAGCTTTACAGAGTCATCATGTAAAGCTCTCCACTCGGGCCCATTAGTATCCAAGAATGAGCTCAATATTAACTAACTAAATCAGTGACTGACAATTTGCTTTTCAATTAATCACTTTTAACTGCTTCAATTTTAGAGAGTACTCTACATGTTTTTCTTTTAAAAATAATAAAATTATTTAAGTATTTTTTTAAATAAAGAAGTAATTATATTTAAAATAATAATTCGAGGAAGAATTCCTGTTATATATTTTTTTTTCATCTTAGATAATTTTGCAAGAGGATTAATTAAATCAAGGAAGGGACCTTGGTTGATTTTTCTAGATTGAAGGAGTTCCTCTTGAAACAAGAGTTCCAAATGAGGGGCTATCCGACCAACTCAAAAAGGGATGGACCTTCACGAATACTTTTCCCTCGATTCTTGCTCGTTTCTCCGAAAGAATTCAGTAAATCGTTCCGCGTGGAAAAATTGCGCTGACGTTCAAAAGTGCTACTGCGAAAGGACTGAGTGAGCAAACAGAATTGAAGATTTCAGAGAAGAAGCTCGACGTGAGTAAGAAAGTCAGTCTCATGAAATTTTCCTGTCCCGCAAAGTTAAGACCATAATTATGTTTGAAGGGGCTCTTTGGAATTGTTGGGTCGAGAATGAAGAGGCAGCCAAAATTGAAATTTTAACTGAGAAAGGAGAATCAACTGAATCTAAAGTTTGTAGGTTTAATCTTGATGCATTGTTTTAATATACGCGATTCGTTTATTTCAAACTGCAATTTAATATAAGGGTAAAAATAAGAAAACCAACAATATCCTGTCTCGAGAAAACTACTGGCTTCCGTTCACCTAAAAATTTTCTTAAATATAGGATCTGATAGTAGGTAACTCATTCAGGGTGTCTACTCAAATGCTGGAAAAAAAATTCCCTGACAATTCCAGGTATTTTCTAGGTTAAAACCTTATTGTTTTTTTTCAGTTTCTAGGGATTCAATTATTATTTTTAATGTAGAAAACTTTAACCAATTATATTTAAAGATATTCTTAAATATATTAACACCATCGATTCATTAAATAATACTAAAAACGTAATTAATCATTTCTTGAATTTGTCTCTAAAGTCCATGAATTTGAATGATTCAAACAAATTTTTATTTTATCTTCTTATACATACCTCAAATTCAGTGCATAATTAGGCAAAACAGATGAATTTCTGAGCAAATACATAAATTCTCAATCAAATATTTGGAATGCCAACTAAAAAAGATAAATTTTCAACCAAATAGTTGAATTTTCAACTAAAACGATAAATATTTCAGAGAAATAGATGAATTTTAAACCAAAAAGATTAACTTTTAACAAAAGAGTTTAACTTTCAGCCAAGTAGTTTTATTTTCAAACAAATAGATGAATTTTCAACTAAAATGATGAATATTTAACTGGGATACTTGAATTTTCAACCAAAAAGATAAATTTTCAAACAAGAAGATTAATAATATGACTTTTCAACAAACGGCATGAATTTTCAACCAAGTAGTTGAATTTTCAACTGAAAGAGACAAATTTTTAACCAAATAGTTGAATTTCGAATTAAAAAATATCAATTTTTTACCAAACATGAAATAGGTGAATTTTCATTTGAAAAAGTTAATTTTCAACAAAACTTATGAATTTTCAACTAAAATGACGCATCTTCAACTGGAGTAGTTAAATTTCAAACAAAAAAGATTAATTTGAACTAAGATGATAATTCTTAACTAAAATAGTTGAATTTTCAACTAATAAGATAATTCCTTCCAAAAAAGACAAATTTTTAACAAAATATATGAATTTTTAAATAAAATGACGAAATATTCGATTGGAATAGTTACATTTTCAATTTAAAAAAATAATTGTTAAATTAAAAAAAAATAGATGCATTTTCAAACAAAGTGATCAATTTCCAACTAAGATGATGAATCTTTAACTGGAATAGTTAAATGTTAAACCAAAAAGATGAATTTTTAACTAAAATGATCAATTTTTAACTAAAATAATTGAATTTTCAATCAAGAAGAATAATTTATACCAAAACTAATTTTAAAATGAAAAAGATAATTATTCAATTAAAACTTGAATACTTAAATTTTTAGTTTCAAAAAATTAACGTTCGAACAAAAGAGTAATTTTTAACTAAAATGATGGAATAAAATTTAAAAAAATAATGATATCTCATTTTTTTACCAAAGGGATGAATCTTCAACCAAAAAAATCAATTTTCATTATATTTTATTTAAATTTTCATTCAACATAAGTTGAATTTCCAACTAAGGAACATTTTTCAGTCAAGAGCGAAGAAAATTTCAAACAAATTGCTGTATTTTCAAGCAAAAAGATGAATTTTCAACCAAGAAGATTAATTTTCTAAAAACGAATTTCTAAAAGAGAATTTTAAGTAAAATACATGAATTTTCAACCATATACTTCATTCCCAACTAAAAACGATCAATTTTCAACTAAAAATAGAATAGTTAAATTTTCAGTTAAAAAAATTAATTTCAAGCCAAAAAAACTAATTTTCAACAAAATAGTTAAGATTTGAAGATAATTTCAAATATTTCGAATAATATGCGGGTTGAAAAAATTTCCATGAATTTCCAAAGATTTGAAACGATTTCATAGGATTTATAAGATTTTAGTATATTGACAAAGATTCCAAGGGATTTCAGGGGATTAGCGACATTTACAAATATTTCGAAAGATTTTTAAGGGATTTTGTCATATTTTCGAGGATTTCAGTAATTCTACGTGATTTTTAAGGCTCTCAATAAGGTATTTTGAAAAATTCCCCAGGATCTCAAATGATTTCATAGGACTTCAAATATTTCAAGAGATTTCAAGAATTTGAACGAATTTTAAAGATCTTTGGATATTTCAAAAGATTTCATGTCATTGTAAATATTTGAGGGTTTTTCAAAAGTTTCCAAAAAAATTGATAGAATTTCCAAAGAAACGAAGAATTTATGACCACAGATTTCCCGGATCTACTCATGACATCCCAGCATTTTCCCATATTTTTCAAGATGCCAAAAATTTGTATAATCAAACTCAAATTAATGTGAAAAGTTGAAATATGAGTGAGAATGAATAATGAATATGTGCGTAGCACGCACAATATTCTATATGGAAAAAATAGCATTGAATCAAGAAAATATCGGTACGAATACTGGGGATATACAATATTTTCTTGACTCAAGAACATGTTTCTCGTCTGAAGAAAATATACTTGAATGAAGAAACTTGCTTCTCTTTAAGAAAGTACATTATTTTGAGAGAAGACAAATTTTCTTGGATTATGAAAACATTATATCATCCGTATCGAGGTCCGTATTCATAGCAGTATTTTTTTGATTCAATGTTTTTTTTGTCCGTAGTCTTTCTTAAAATCCTCATTATATTGCGATCAATAACTACCCTATAATTTGTTCCAAAAATTGATTTTCCTAAAAAGTAAAGATAATTAAGATAATTAATGAGTTTGAAGAGCCCTAACTGACCATCTCTGCGGCCCTGATCGTGCGGACTCGCATCGGGAGCGTTCTTGTTGCACCTAGTGGAGCTACCTTTTTACACAGTCGCCCTTGTCTTCCTCGCCAGGTTTGATTTAATAGCCAAGAACGTCCAAGGGCCAGGGGAAAATGAAAGCAATTTGAGCCTCATGCAGCTCGGACGTGCAGCTCGATGGGGATAAGCAGAGCACGAAGTTGAGAAGCAAAAGGAAGCGCTATCGCATTTATTATGTCATGTGGATGTGTAAGAGTGAGAGAAAAGAGCTGAGAAAAGTGGGATCATAAGAAAGAAGAAGAGAGGATTATCCCTCTCTATTATCTCGTTGCAGCGAACGCTCGCGGGACATGCAACCCCACTGAACCGATCTCGCGAGGCAATATTTTTCTCTTCCTTGTTTTTAAACCAATAGTTGCTCATCTCAACTTGATCATATGGCCAATTAGAACCCTCATATTTTATTAGAATCAAATGGACCCCGATCAATCATCAACAAAAATATTGGGCAAAACAGTGTGCAAACATCCTTTAATGATGATTGCACGTTTTAGAAGTGTTTTTTTTTAATCGGGTTACTTGGGGGAAACAACTCCTAAAAATGCGGTTCAGCAGAGGTGGATTATTTCGGATTACATACAATTATAGTGGATTATTCGGCCGAAACTAGACTCAGGCGAATTTTCAACCATAAACGATAAAATCTCAAACAAATAGTTGAATGTTCAACTGAAAATGATAAATTTTTCATCATTATGAAATAGTTAAATTTTCAGATAGAAAATTAGTTTTTAACAAAAAAAGAGTTTTTAACAAAATAGTTAAATTTTCAACCAAAAGAGATACATTTTCAACCCAAAGACGAATTTTTAACAAAAGAGTTGAATTTTCAAGCCAAAAAGATGAATTGTTTAGAAAACAGTTGAATTATCGACCGGAAAAGGTTAATTTTCAACAAAAAATAAAATTTCCAACCAACAAAGATGAATTTTTCAGCGAAATAGTTTAATGTTAAAAGAATTAATTTTGAACCAAAAAGTTGCATTTACAACCAAATTGTTGAACTTTCAATAAAAAGAGACGAATTTTCTACAAAATAGTTAAATTTTTAACCAAATAGTTAAATTTTCAAGCCAAAAAGACCCAACTTTTTAGATGAAAGTTGAATTTTTAACAAAGAAGTTCATTATCAAACAAAAAGGATTACTTCTCTATCATAAAAGATTAATTTTTCACCCAAACAGAGGAATTCTCTACCAAAAAAATAGTTGAATTTTAAACCCAAAAGAAAGAGTTTATTGCAAAATAGTTGAATTTTTAACCTAAAAGAATTAACTTTTAACCAGAAATAGTTTGATTTTTGACTAAAAGGGAAAAAGGGGGAAGGTTCTTGAAAACAGAGAAAAAAGAACTTCTTTTTAAAAAATGGGAAAGAGGGGAATAGGGTAAAGAGTGTGCAGCCTGTAACTAAAATTTAATATATTGACTTTTCTTATTCGATAAATATTTCTACACATAGTTTAGTGTTTTTCACTCATTAAACTTAAAATTTACTATACGTATAAACTGGAAGCTTTTAACACTCTTCAAATGAACAAGTTTAAATTAAATGCCGTTAAATTTTGAAATTTGGAATTTTTAACTTTTATAAATTGTACAGTTCAAGATTATTAAAAAAAACTCACTTTTAATTTTCCCAGGAATCTTAAGAAATGTTTTTTGTTTAATCTTGAAACTCTTCAAAATCCTTAAAAAGCTTCAAAATTTGTATTTCATTTCTGAACTAAACACTTTTTAAATTAGAAAATCAATTATTCTTATTTATTGTCGGTATAAATTAATAATTTTTCAATACTTCAAAATTTTGTTGTTTTTAAAATCTTTTTAAATAATCTCTTGAAATTATTTTAGCAACAAAAATAACTTTAAATTTTCCCAAGAAAATTTTTTAAGTAAAAGATTTTCGAATTACGCATTGTAAACTGAATAATTTTATTTGAACTATTGAACTTAACATTTAAAAAAGATGAAATAGAACTTATTTTAAACTGAATTACATCATGCGATAAGATGAGAAAATGACAAATCTTCAACCAAAAAATTACTTTTTAACAAAAAACTAATTGATTTTTAAATTAATTTTCTACCGAAAAAACGAATTTTCAACATAATACATGAATTTTCAACTAAATAGTTCAGTTTTCAGCCAAAATAATATATTTTAACGCAAGAAACTTAATTTTCTTCCAATAAAACGAAATTTCAACAAAATATATGAATTTTCAACTGATCAAGACAAGTTATCACTAAATATGAAATAGTGAAATTTTCAGCTGAAAAAATTATTCTTTAACAAACAAAAAAAGTTCAAATATAAATATTCAGTTGAAGAAATTGATTTTAAACAAAAGAAGGAATTATCAACAAAATATATGAGTTTACAAGCAAGAAGATTAATTTTCTACAAAAAAAAAACGAATTTTGAACAAAACATATGAATCATTAAATTAGATACAACTAGTTGAATTTTCGACTAAAAAAATTAATTTATAATCAAAAATGGAATAGTTAAATTTTGAGTGAAAATCGAATTTTCAACAACAGAAAAACAAATTTTTAACAAAATAGTTGAATTTCTCAACAATATACTTCAACTTTTAACAAACAAAAATGAATTTTCAAGCAAGAAGAATCATTTTCTGACAAAAAGATGAATCTTTGACAAAATGCATGAAATTTCGACCAAACATCTGAATTTTGAACTAAATAGTTCAGTTTTCAACCAAAAAGATAAAATTTGAAGCAAGAATCCTAATTTTATAACGAAAAGAACTAAATTTCAACAAAATACTTCAACTAAGGAAGACATTTTTAGCAAAAATGAAATAGTTAAATTTTCAGTAAAAAAAAATTGGTTAATTAAAATAACAAACTTTCAACAAAATAGTTAAAGTGTTAACCGGAAAAATGAATTTTCAACTAAAATCAAGAACTTTCAACCAGAAAAATAAATTTTTAACAAAGTAATTCAACTTTCAACCAAGTAGTAGAATTTTTCGACTGATGAAGATAAATTGTCATCTAAAGATACAACAGTTAAATTTTCAGTTATAAACATTAATTTAAAACTAAAAGAAACGACTTTTTAACATCATAGTTTAATTTTCAATCAAAAAAATGAATTGTCTATCAAATTAGTTGAATTTTCAACAAAAACAACTTTTTAAAAAATTGTTGGACTTCCTAAAAATTATATTAATTTTTCACCAAATAGTTGAATATTCAATGAAAAACATGAATTTGAAAAAAAAAGATTAATTTTCTACCGAAAAAGACTAATTTTCAACTAGAAAAGATCAATTTTTTACCAAAAATGGAATAGTTCAATTTTCAGTTAGGAAAATAATTCTTCAACAAAAAAAAACTTTCAACAAAATAGTAAAAAACTATTTGAATTACCTATGTAAATTACCATGAATTACTTCGAATATTGTGGAATAAAAGTTAATTACTTAGATTACTGGCATTACTTCGAATTAACTTCATTACAAGTAGACTACTTGGATTAAATGAATTACTCCGAATTACCTGGATTAAAAGTAGATTTCTCTAGATTACTTTAGATTATAACTGGATTACTTAAGAGTACAACGAATTACTCCAGATTGCAAGTAGATTACTCAGGAATACTGGGGTTGCCCCGGATTACACTGGTTTGCTCGGATTATGCCGGATTACCTGTTCGAATAACCGAGTGGTCCAGCGGATTACTAGAATTGTTACTCCTTCGTCAGTTTACAATTTTTTCTGTTTCTTTACCTTCTCGAGTCACTTACTAATTCTAGATGAAATGAGATGCAAGTTGAAAACTCACCTGAAACAAACAAAAAAAGTTTCTATCAGTAAACTACATAATTTGCCAAAGAAATTAAAATGGTTCATGTAGCAAAGATACTCTCTTAAAATGAACCAGTGAAATCTCAAGGATTTCCAGTGAAATCTCACTGATCGAAACAGCCAGAAGTGTGTTACTGACAATCAGTGAGAATTCACTGGTTCATTCAGTGTAGTTCCGGCACTGGTTTAATCAGTGAGGTTCACTGGTTTCTCAGTACCAGTAGTCATCTGGCCGTACGCCTTGTCGTCTGTCAGCTGTTTAGGTATGACATTTATCATTCATCACTATTGTGGTAACAGTTGTAAAATTATCTTTTAAAAACCGCACTTTACTCCTAATTGTGGGAAGACCCGTCGTTCTGTCAACGTGTCGCGTCGCTTAAGGGGTCATTCTACTATCTCACTTTTGAAAAATCGATTTTTTTTCTTTACATTTTTCGATAGGTTATATATTCAGAAATATCTCATCAAAATTTCACACAGAAATTCGGAGACTTTCTATACTTTTGAGAGCTTGGAGCAAAAGCGCGTAGAGAGCTGAGTGCTTCTAAACAGCGTAGCGTTGTTTCATTTTGTGCAGTTTCGTTTAGTGAAAATGTTAGATATAAAGTTAAAGAGATTATCAAATCAGGAGGATTCATTCATACAAGCAGAAGGAACATTATATGGAGCAGGGATCGCTGATTAAGTGTAAGTAACTTTTTCTTACAATTTTTATGTTCCGAAAACTTTAAACGCGTTTTTCTGGAAACAACGTTTTTGCGCTCTGCGCGCACGATTTCTAAAAAAGTTTTCAAACGATTACTTCCAAATTTTTTCCGTTCATTCTAAATATAAATATCTACAGTGTGACGAAGCGGTTTTTAAAATTTTTTATTTTATCATAGTTAAATTAACAAAAAAAGAGTAAAAAAACACGATTTTTGAAAATTTTTTGTTTAAACTGCCGTCATCTTGTTATATTGCAAAATAAAAAAAATCGGCTTCGTCATTCCAGAGCTATGGTCATACTAATGAAGAAAGTTTCTTATTCATTTGTTTCAGATGATGCAGACTGGAGATATCGTGCGCGCAGCGGACATGCCTTTTTTGAGACACTTTGTTTATTGTTAAATAATACCTAAACTAAATAATAATTGCATGTGAAAAGATTTTTTTTTGTTAACATTGAGACAGAATAAATAAACGCTGAAAATTTTATTCAATTATATAAAGTAGTTGTTGAGAAAAAACTTCTGGAAAATCACCCTTTTTTCGCCGAGATAGTAGAATGACTCCTTAAAGTCAAACCCAAGTGGCCAGGGGCCTCCCACTATCAAGCGAAAGATATTATATCGCCTGCTCATTGCAGCCAAGCGCCAAATATTTATAAAACAAACAATAGTACACAATAAGGTTCGTTTTTACTCGAGAAATGCCAAGACCTGACCCGCGACGCGCGCGTACCCAACGACTGGAGGTTCATGTCTTGCCCGCATGGAGCGCTATATCACTGGTTCAATCTATCATTTGGCGTCACTGGTAGAATCAGTAGCACTATTTTAGTTGAATCACTTACTAGTTCATCCAGTCAAAGTGTAAAAATCACTGGTTCACCAGTGATAATTCAAAATACTGATTCAACAAGTGACAATTTCACTGGTTTAGTTTGAGAGAGTAGGATCGTGAAGATATTTGACCAAAAAACAAATAATACAAAAATGCGCGATCACTTTCGAGCGCATGCCATGCACATTTCCTTCTGATGTTGACACGGCCACGCTTTGAATAAAACCTCAAGAGACACTTAACCGCAGTCAAAAAGTGCCTCCTGAATTCCTCGAACGTACCATCAGGGCAAAACCGGTCCTTCCGGTGTTAAAGGACCAAATCGATCCCTGACGAAGGAGGTTTGCATTGTTTAATGGCAGCCTACCTCATTCTCTCTGGGGCAAAAAAGAAATGTATAATATCCGCTTCGTCGCCTGCTCCATTTCCACCCTCATTACCCGCAACCAAGCGCGGCGAAACGAGACGAAAGAGTGCAAGAAAAGGAATAGAAGGGACAAACCAACTTTGCCTATTCCGTACTTCTACCTCCATCTCCAAACCCTCACACCCCCTCGTGAGGAGGACACCCGCGAGGATCCAAAGAGCCTCGAGCCTCTCCTTCGGGAGTCTGTCCATGGACCCTCTAACAAACTTATCCCCGGGTGGTACCGACAGAAGCACGGAAAGGTGAGACAGGGGGAAGAGTTAGAAAGGGAAAAAGTATTACGTTTGGGGAGAACCGGAAGAAGGGAGAAATTGCAAAAACTAAGGATGATTTCTTAATGTAGCAGACTGAAAGAGAATATCAGAAAAGAGGCGAAAAGAAGGAAACCGAAGAAGAGAGGCGAAATTGAGAGAAGGGAGTGGGTAAAAAGTGTAAAGGGACTGAGAAAAAAGAGAGAAAAAAATCAAAATAAAAAATTTCAAATTTAGTCTCTCTAAATTTGAATTAGTTTTTGATTGAGTGTCAGTTCAATTTAAATAATGTTCAGTCAAATTTTTGGCTGTCTTTGCTTCAAGAATTACACTGCAACAAATTTCGGGAATTTCCCAATAATTTCATAGGTAAATTCCTTATTTTGTGTAGAAAAATTTATTTTTCTATAAAATTGGGAATTTTTCCATTATCTAGAAAAAATTATTCTTTTTAAAGGTAATATTTTCATCATATAGGGCAAAATTTTTCCAATCAGAGGCTAAAGAAACGCCATGACATTTTGGGAATTTCCCTACTTTTTCAGGAATTTTATCACTGTATAGTGTAAAAATGTGGGTGTGGTGGGCCCACATTGGTAGTAAATATCGTCCTAGAAACACTACCCGAATCGGGTAGTGAGGCAATGAACTTTCGAGTTCGAACTGCTAATCTATGTATATATGTATGTATGTATAGTGTAAAAATGACCCGAAACATAATAGTTATTTTTTCCTCAAGCATTGGTAGTTTTTCTGTTAAAACTGAAAAAATCTTTTTCCAATATTTGTAGAAGATTATCGTTTTTCAGGAAATATTTCTATTGTGTGCAGGAATTTTCCAAATAAATTACAAAATAAGGAAACCCTAGAACATTTTGGTAATTTCCCCATTTTTCTAGTAATTTTTCTAGTATAAATTCCGAAATAACCGAAAATAAAATTGATTAAAGATCTGAACAGTGAAAATATTTTTTAAATAATCTTGGAAACTGAATGATCTCAACTTTTATGAGGGAAAATTGAATACTTAAAACTGAAGAACAGAAAAACGGCTTTTAAAAGATCCACGCACGTTACATGGACCGAGATGAGAGTCTTTTAAATCCTAGTTGGATCAGGCGATAACACTCCGAGTTTGTAACTGGAAAGTCTGGGCTCGATTCCTGCTGTAAGCATTTTTGGTCAATTTATTCAAAATATTCATTTTTGACCACTTTCTTTGTATGAAAAATTGATTTGTTTTAAGCTTTAAAACTTCCCAAGTGAATATTTGAGGATGAGTCAGTGTAGTGCCCTGACATCCAAGAAAAATTCTGTTTCCTGACTAAATTTTTTGTTTAAAAACACTACTCGTTGCGCTAATTTCTGAATATAAATATTATTATAATAATAGAAAATGTCCTTCAATTATATTCTATTTTTATATCATTTTATTTTACAATTTCATTATATTTGAACATTTATTTTATTCTTATTACACTATTTTAATATATTTTATTTTTATCTCATTTGAAAATAATAATAACTAAAATAAAAATCTTCAGTTGAATGAAAAAAAATCTGCCCGCTTCGCGGGCACATTCTCATCGCGCGCTTCGCGCGCGGCTCGCTTCGCTCGCAAATTTGAGCGCGCCTAGGGCGCGCAACTGTTGGATCCCGCGCTTCGCGCTCGATCATATATTTATCTCGCGCTTCGCGCTCGATAATATATTCATCTCGCGCTACGCGCTCGAGCGTATCTACATCGCGCTTTACGCTCGGTTGCTCTAGATTTTTCAACTTCGTGTTCGACTTCGATGAAAAGAAAAAGTTTGTTTGCAAATATTAGAAAATTATCAAAACCTCTACATATTAAGTGATTGTTAAATTTGTTTTTATTTTAGACTGAAAAGGAACTTCATTTACTCAAGGTTCTATCGACCTTAAGGAACACATTCTCATCCAGACACTCGCGCTTCGCGCTCGATATTTGATTTGAAAATCATTTGAACCTTGCGTTCCACGCTCGGTTCTGTGCATTTGATTTTTCTATTTTCAATGCTGTTTTTTACGAATAAAACAAAAACTACGCGTCATATCAAAAAGTGAATGATGAGAAATTTGTAGATCTTTTTTGGGTGCACAATTTTGGTTGAATGATCTTTTCTCGTATCTTGCATAGTTTCACAGCAAAATGGAATTTTTGATATTTTTTTTGTGCGATCAAAATTTGAATTTTTTATTTTTCAAAAAATTCAAAAAGTTGTTATGAAAATATTATAGGGCGTTCAAAAAGCAACGTTTTTCTCCTCTTGACTTTTTTTCATATCGTGCGTTTTTCGGCTTAAAATGTACATTTTCGTTTGTTTTTTGGAATTTTGAAAATGCTATAACTCCAGTAATTTTTGTTTTATCACGAAAAGTCATTAGAATATTTTGTTCGTCATTTTGCGTACTACTAATAACCATACATAGAATTTTTAAATCTTCAAAAAAAGTGGTCTCAAAAATTTTCAAAATCTGCTCACTTTTTGAATTTTCATCCAAAATAGCTGGTTAACGAACTCGTTCTCTATTTTTCGGCCATAAAAAAGTGTGCCAAAGCTCAATCAAATCTGATCATTTTTTCGAAAGTTATCGTGGCTACAGACAGACAGACAGACAGACTGACAGACAGACAGACAGACTACAGACAGACAGACACCTTGGTAAAAACAGTTTTTTCTGGCTCAGGGGGTCTCAAAACGTGGAGATTTGATGAAAACCGACTATGTCAAATTTTACATAAAACCAATACCTTCTCATTAGAATGAGAATGTAAAAAATCGAATTTTCTATTTAAAAAACTTTTCTTGGAGCAAAAGATGCATTTATTACTTTAGCATAGTACCAGTTTGGTAATGATCCATTTTTAAGGGGATGGTTGAATCGAAACCACATTCCGAAGAGCGCAAGTTTCCCTTGTGAGAGCTCAAAATATCATATTTATTAAGATCTAAGATTTCACAGAAAGATTTGGTCCCAAAATGAAATATTTTTCGGCATTATCAAAACCCCTTGTTTATTGCAAATTTTAAGCACTGAAATGTGTGTGCGTTTTGAAAGTTTTTACGTCATAATTATCCAAAATTATAACACTGGTATTGGAATTTTTTCGAATTTAGTACATACAGTTTGAATTCATTTTTATGAAACCCTGATTTTAAAAAGACTGACAAAGAATAACGAAAGGAGCGAAAATAAATGAGTGGAGTAAAAAAAAGTAGAAGGAAAATTGAGAAATACAATGGGAAAATGCAGATGAAAGTGAATAGGAAAAAGATAAAAGTCACTTTCCTCGTTAAGCATTGTTTTCTGTTTCTTGTTGTCCCTTCCTTTTCCGATATTCTCTTTTTTTCGCTCCTTTTCTAGTTCCTGCACCTTGAAAGGAAACCCGAAGGAATTCGCGGGTGGAAAAGAACAAACGTCTCGTCTGAGAATCAACAAGGGGTCAATAATACTCAAAAGCACCTACGTATAGACTATTAAAATTTTTTTGAACTTTTGACAACTAAGATTTTTTAAGAGAAATTCATAAAAAGTATTGATAGTACTATGTACTTTAAACTATCATTCAACTTGATTTTTCTCAACCTAAAATTTACCCTATTCCATATTAAACATCATATATTCCAATAAAGTTTTAAAATCCAATTTTATATTATGGTTTACTTCGTGACAAAGAAAATTCACTACTTGAAAAAAATTCTTAACATCAAGTGAAGTAAGCCATGGCCAAGACATAATTTACCGAATCGACAGATTGAGGGGCCCAAACAGGTTTTCGCACTCCATTATCGGAACAAAACGACTCAGACCATACCACCAAGAAATAACTTGCGAATCCTGTATCTTTATCAATAATTAAAAACACGTTATTAATTAAAAAACCCATCTCTTGGTAGGAATAACTAAATGATATATTACTGGAATTTAATAAATAAACTCTTTAACTCCTAAACATCTTTGATGTTAGGACCTATCATTTAGGATCGCTCTTCCATAGATCATTATACACGAAATAATTTGTGGCTGCCATTCTGAAAGGTTCTATTTTACGCTGCAAACTCTCAAAGTTACAGAATACAGTATCAATTGTATCAGAAACACCAGCGCCCTTATTAAGATAAATCCTTTGAAAATATAAAACCTTTCAAAAAACATGTTCCGAGTTATGTATAACTTTTTAAAGTGACAGTCACGGATTAGTGTTTTGTGATTGGAACACGCTGAATTGCAAAGAACTTTTTAAATTGTAATGAAAAGACACTGTAACGAACTGAACCTAAAAAGGAAAGTAGATCCGACATGGTACATCCATGCGATGATTAGAACGATTATTATATGATTCTGCGGAAATCAACAAAACAGAAAGATGATAATTGCACTTCAGGGGTAATATTCATCATTGAGGATAGCCAAAAAAGGGCAGATTTCGTGAGAATAGGAATTAAAATGAAAATTGGAGAAGGAGAACCACTGCTGACATAACCGGCATAGCTTCGAGCTGCGTGCCTGTCTGTATCTCCTCCTTTCCCTTCTACCACTTCTTTATCTCCTCCTTGTTCTCCATTTCTCTTCCACTCATGCCATTCACATACTATAAGGAATATTTGTACCTACATGTTTGTACGTATACATTATACAATTACATAGGTAGACACTATATATGCTCTATCGAGGATGCTTTCAGCTAAATGGAAGTTATGTTATGCATGTTCGATAATAAACTATCGATACAGTTTGAAGCCATTGAAGCGTTCTGGTCGTTTCACGTACTGGGCAACTTGGTGAGGAAAAAATCAAATGTATGAGGAATTAGCGGCGCGGTAATTGCAAAAAAGACATGTGGAGATGAGAAGATGAAAAGAGGATGTTGTCTTTAGTGAGTGATGGGATGAGATGAAGAAGTTGACGGGATGACCATGGGGAAACGTCAAACGTCAGTAATAATAAAGTGATGGAACTCTACAACACCCCAAATAAGTGAGAGTTACGGAAAATAAAAGAGGGCATGATTGAAAAAGTTGCATGATCTGCCCAATAGATTTTCAATTGTTATAGACTTACAATTTTCCCTCATTGTACAGTGAACTCTCGTACTCTGTTGTAAAGTAGTGCGGAATTACTATAAGAAATATCAAACAGTTTCGGCATTTAAAATTATTGGAAATAGTATATTGTGCGACAAGGGAGAGTGAAGAGGGACAAGTTGCGTATAAAAATTATATTGCTTCTTGTGTGATATATTACTCAGTACATAGGTATAATTTTTGAAATTTGTAAATGATACCGCTAAAAGTAAGTAACTGATAACGAAACACGTGATTATGGCTTATAACATCATAAAAGTCGTTTTAGTCGTAATAAATTGTACACACAGTGTATACACTAGATTACAATACGTCTTATACAAATGTATGAAATAAATCGAAGAGTCGAATGATATAAGATCAGTATAGATGTTGAAACATCTTCGAAGAACATATACGTTCATCATTTTTTTAGAGAAGATGAATTTGATTTTTTGTACTTTGTTCCTCAGCTTATCAATTTTGGTCAATTCTATTGGTAAATATATTAATATATATATATATATATAATAATATAATATAATTTTAGCAAATTTGTACATGCCCAACTGTACACGTCGATGGTTGACCGGTTATCTGTGCACGTCTAACTTTCAATATGCACAGATGGTACTCTCCCAAATGTGCACATATTACAAGTAGTTGATTATTATTATGGGATATTATATATCATATGGCATATTTCCCTCAAAATCCTCCAAAAATTGTAAGTCTTAGAAGTGCAGTGGAACATTTCTTAAATATTTTTTTTAGCAAAATTGGAAAAAATATCAAATTACGAAAAATCTAGCAAGTTACATTCCTGCGACAAACTCGAACATACCTTAGTTTATAAAAAGCAAAGTATCTAAGCACAGCAAATTTCAGTGAACTTTGCCGCCCTCACCAGTTTCCCTGGGTTCACCAAAAATATCGATCCTTTTCGTGATATTCTATTTCGAGAGAGTCTTCTGAAGGGTGAAATAATTTTTGCGTTGGAACATTACAGGTGGTTTTTTGAGTGGTATTAATATTATTGTATAGTGTATATGTATAATATATATAATAGTATATAATAGTATATTTTACTATTATAAGGTAATTACTATTTACTTAATAATTATTATTATTACTAATTGATGACTAGGAACAACAGCTTATACCTTCTAAAGTAAAAAAAACTTTTTGTATGATACAAAATGTACCATTTTCCTTTTGTTTATGAAAATTGGTTATGAAAATGATTATTGATCATTGATAATAACATTTGGAATTTATTTATTTCAATTCTTTAAAAAAATCATAATTCAAGCGGTGAACGCTAGACGGTGGTAAGTTCCATCACTCTAATTTTACAAGAAAAAGTGAAAAAAATTTTAAGAAGAAAAATTCAAACCGATTGATTAAATTATTTTTTATGTATTAAAAAGTAGATGACACTATATGCACATTTAATAATCTAATGGAAATAGCGATGGACTTAGAATTGCTTAGCTTTCCCTAGTATTATAAATAAAGATAGTGCATAATTCGTTAAGGAAATTATATGAAATACATATTTCCATTTATTGGAAGTGTCTACGCGTACCAAAATTTCGGTAAACGTAGACACGGCCTTATTTATTTCATAAATAAATTGCACTAAATGCTGAAAAAGTAACATTTGTAGAACTATTACATTTTAAAATTTTGATTATAATATCTCCACTTATTAAATACTTGTTGAAATCCTATAGTGACCTTCGAATTGTTCAAAAAATTGAATAGTTAGTATACTTCATTTAATAAGTTTCAATCTTTCGAAATTTTGAAATATTTGTATGCATTTTAATACTGAATTATACGGCAAAAAATAAGAAACATTAATTTTTTCTGAAATAACTATAAAATCGAGAAAGTATGATTCTGGAAGAGGACTTAATTTCGTCAAAAATTGGACTTATAGAACCGTTAAGGTTTCCATTTCAATTATAATACTTTAAGGATACAATTAATCAATAATATAATCCTAATTGGCAAGTTTAGTTTATTTCAACAACGTACCATTAAATGAACAGAAAATTTTACCGCAAGGAACAATCGATCGTTTAACATGTGGTTGAATCAAAAAAATTTGGGTTGGTTCAACCATAGAATATGTTTATTATATGTATGGACAACAAAATATTTGGTTGACCTAACTAAATTTTTTGGATCTTTTAACCATGTCTTTTGAAAGATGGAGTATTTGTTTGATTCAAAAGAAGCATTGTTAGGTCCGAGGGGTACACAACTCCTGCAATCGGTATACAAAGTTCATTGCAATCACTCCATTTTCACCTTGCAATCACTGTAATCACTTTTAAATTTCACAGAGCAATCATGCAATCGATGTACACCGAATTTTGAAGTTAAGTACCCCTCGGTTAGGTCAATCAAATATTTTGTTTGATCAACCAAAATTTGTTTAATTTAAGTAATTGAGTGCAGTAATTGAGTGTTTAAATAATGGAATAGTAATATTTTAGCATTTCACTAATGGAATATTAAAAAGATCGAAAGTTTTTTTCACTAAACTCAATTTGTGAAAATATTGACTAATTCTTCAGTGATTTCTGTTACTCATAAATTAGTGAACTTTAATTGTCAATTTTTTCGATATAAAATGGCGCATGTGACGTTTTTGCTGTGTGCTTGCCGACGTATTTTACCGAATTTCGTAGTTTTTCTATGAGTGCATTCAAGGGATTCTTTTTAAAAGAAATGAAGTAAAGAGAAATATATATATATAATTCTGATGTTTTCATTTTGAAGCAGTCGCATGTAAAAATGTTATGTTGGTGGAGGTGCCGTACATAGTCTATTTGCAAGTCTCGCAATATTGCCTTTTTATTGTTTCAATAAAACTCAAAATGTTACACAATCGCGTTCTTTTGCTAAACTTTTTCTTTGAAACCACAAGAAACTTTATACCCTAATTTCACAAAAATTGAAAGGGGAGAATTTCACGAAAAACTGAATCAATTTGTTTGAACTTTTTTCAGGCCAAATTTCACAAATTTTTATTTAAAATTGTATATTTCTAACATGTGTAATTTCATCTCTAATACCTCTAAATTTCAACAAAATCCAATCATCGGTTCCGGAAATCCTATGGGCCCAAAATGTCTCTTATATAGCACTATAATTTCACCAAGTTTCATTAAAATCGAACGACCATTTGCAGATTCTGATATTCGTAACGTGTACTCACTGGCCCAGTTGTATTTTCAACTAAAAGCAATCAAATTTCTAACAAAAATCGAATAGTGAATATTTCAGTTAAAAAATTAAATTTTAGCACCAAAAAATAAAAGAAGTTTTAACAAAATAGTTCAACCTTAAAGTATATTCAACGAAAAAAGATGCATTTTCAACGCAAAATTTAATAGTTGAATTTTTAACTAAAAACGATCAATTTTCAGCCAAAAATGGGTCAGCTATGTTTTCAGTTCTTATTATTTCAGTTCGCATTTCAGCCAAAAAATTACAAAAGGGGAAGTTTCTTGAAAACAGGAGAAAAAGAGGAATTCTTTTAAAAGGGGGAAAAGAGGGAAGTAGGGAAAAAAGTATAAAGTCTGTATTTAGATTATTGTTAATCTCATTTTTATTTGCCATGTGTGATGTCACAAATAGTAAAAAAAAACAGTTATCCACCCCCCGCCCTCTAGCAGTGTGACGTCGGTTTTGAACAGCCCGCAATTGCTTCGGGATAGGATATAGCAACCATATTGTGCTCTTTTCCTTATTTAGTCGTACCAATTCATATTTTAAGGATTTAAATTCATTCACTTCTATTTCTTCTTACAGAAGTAAATTCACAGTCTGAGAGACTGTCCGGACAGGTCCACAACCCGCGCGAAGGGCCTAGTACGTCCAGACATAGCGACGAAAGCGAAGGCACGTATGAAAATCGTCAATTCATACCACCATCCGAGGCCAGACATCACAGTCAGCCTGACACGAGACCCAAAGAGATAGAGGACAAAATTTTTGGACGTGGTCACTTCATACCACCAGAGGAAGCCGGACTTCATCCTGACATGAGATTACCTGCTCTTGAAGCTCCTAGTAATCTTTTATACGAAAAAAATGGTCAATTCTATCCACTAAGAGTTTTTGCTTCAGCAATCCTTAGCCATTACACGTTGGGAAGAATCGAAAATGGTTATGTTCGTCCATTGTATAATGAACATCGCAAAATGGTTATAATAAACGATAAAGACAATACTTTACATGAAATAACCGAAAAAGATGCTGATGAACTGGGTATTAACAAACCTCTCCCAGCTGGCGTAGTAAACGGATCTTCCAGACGCCCCGAAAAAAAGCGAGGCAGGAACCAATATAAACACAAATAATTCGAATAAAAAAAAGAATTACTATTTTGCATAGGTGAAACTATGCAATAGTAGGACACTTTTAAGAGTAGGTCATTTTAATTTATTGGAATATGCAAACAAATTTGTTCTTAAAACTTTAACCACCTTATTATATATTGCAATATTTTGGTATCTTAATAGATGTTTGATTTTTAATTTTTAAATCCCTATAAAACAGAAGATTAAACGTTTTTTTGGCACTATATATGCACTTCCCAAAAACCAACGAAACTGAAAGTGCCTCGAATAAAAATATAAAGTATTTAGTTGATCCTGGTACCTTTATAGACTTTATATCCCTTTTACCTGTTTCGCTACATTATTACTGCATTTGTTCATTTTAAGTTTCTTCTTACCTTTGTTCGAAATTTCAAATATTGTTCTTTTATCCTTCTTCACTGTGCAATTATCAAACTAATGGGTCAGTTGCATGAATTTTATATAATATACTTTTTAAATACTGCATAAAATTCTAAAAATATACATAATAGATTCCTGAGAAAAAAAATATTTAAAAAAGGTATGGAAAACCTTATTCAAACAACTTTGGAAGCTTGGCACCATCGCACTTTCAGTTTCACAGCCAATCAGCAATGCCTTACTTTTCACCAAAAAAAAATTCTAAAAGTATACTTTTAAAAGATTAACGAAAATGTTGACTTATTGAAAAGAACTTCCCTTGTGTAATGACATTCAGTTGTTGATAATATTTGAATTTCACGAGGAAAAAGAATATGAAAAAATATGAAACTAACAATTTTTACTTTTCTAAAAAAAGGGAATAAAATTAAACTTAATTATTTGTTCCATCGAGTAAGTAAAGAACTTAGGAAACAATTTTAAATATCAATTATATTTCTACATTAACTCTGAGATTAATTCTTTAAATTTTAGTATGCATACGAAACTTTTCGTATAAATGTGTAAATCCATGTAATATTATTTGATGTGATCTTGTGCAACCCAATGTAATCTCTTGTAATCTTATGCAATCCTCTAATCTTGTAATCTAGTGTACACGCAAAATTAAAGTAATCCAAATCAACTTAAGCGATTCCTACATTTTTGGTTTTATTCTGGGGTTACCTGTCAAATTGACGTGTTACATGACTAGCATCATTAGTTGCGCGCATGTAGTTTTCCGTTTTGAGGAGAAAAATAATTTTTAATAGAAAGTAAAAATGTGGACTCTATTTATTTTCTAATTTTATTTATTTACTATTACTATTTTGATTTTTGAAGGTTTCAGATATGTCAAATCAAAATCTCAACAAAAAAGTTCATTTTGATCCAAATATAGTTGAATTTTCAACCAAAGAAGATAAATCTTTAACAAAAAAATGTAATAGTTAATATCTCAATCGGAAAATATTTTTATTTTTATTTTTGATCAAAAACAGTTAATTTCATCCAAAAAGACGAATTTTTAACAAAACAGTTCAATCCTCAACCAAAACAAAGTAATTTTCATCTAAATAGATGAATCTTCAACCAAGAAGAATAACTTTCTGCCAAAAGACAAATTTTCAACCATACAGATGAATTTTGAACTAAAATGATACATTTTCAACCAAGGACTTACATTTGAAAGAAAAAAAGAGTTAAATTCATCCAAAATAGACGAATTTTCAATCAAATAGATGAATCTTCAACCAAAACAAATGTGGCTCAAAATGGATAAAATAACTTTCTTAGATCCTTGGAAGTAATATTGAGTCGATTCCAATCTAAATGGAAGCACTTGAAGCTCTACCGGCATACATATGTGCATATAGACATATAACTGAATGTACTCGATGTAAGGGTTAAAAAGGTTTCAGGATTGAAGTTTGACAACACAAATATTGCAAAAGAGCAACTAGAAATATTTGGAGAACTCTTCTAAAAATAAAATAAATAAAAATTTAAAATAAAATTTTAAAAACAGGATTTCAAAGTTCCTTACAGTCAATTATAAGAGTAGGAGGGTCCACAAGGTCACTGTTTTGATTTCTTGAATATTTTGTTTTTGTTTTTTAGAAGAGTTCTCCAAAAAATGCCACTGGCTCTTTTGCGATATTTTTTTCATACTTCAACACTGAAATCATTTTATCCCTTACATCAAGTATTTTTAGTTATATATCCATATGCACATATATGTATACCGGTGGAGCTCTAAGTGCTTCCATTTAGATCGGAATCGACTAAATATTATTTCCAAGAGTCAAAGAAAGTGACTTTGTCCATTTTGGGTCAAATTTGATGGGGGCCGAAAAGTGGCCTTATGGTCCCTCCTCCTTTCGATTAGCTGTTCATTTGTTAAGTTTATTTTTTTTAGCGTCACATAAATATAATTTTCTTAGGTTTCTTAAGAAACTCTAAAAAAAATTGTGAAACTTTCACATTTCCCAAAACACTATCACAAAAATTTGAAGCAAATTCTTTTATTTTACAGGATTTCACAATATTTTAGAAAACAATGAAGTCAGCTCAGAAGATATTCACGACGCGTAGAAGTTCAGAAGAAATTAAAAAATATTTGATAAATTTCCGAAAATTTTTCATATTTAAAATATTTTTAATCTCTTCAAAACTTATAAAATTGCCTTAAAATCTTGCAAACTCGCTCTTGACAAGTTTGAAAATCCCCCTGGGACTGGCCACAGAAATAAATATTATTTCTGTGGCTACCTGGAATGAACAAAACAATAACGATATTGTAATAAAAAAAATATTGGAACAGTAACATTTTTAGATCAATCCTCACGTGAAGGATTGATATTCGGATTAGATACAGCGGGTGGTATGGTCGTGGCTTGGATTTGGGGCGAGATTTGGGGATTTAAAATACGCGTTTCAGGAAAGTTTAAGTCGAGTGGCTTTCCCTGTCGTTCCATTCGTGGGGAAATCTGGGAGCTTTATCAAGGCCCTTCTCGCCATTCGAAGCGGAAACGTAGCAACTAGTTATCGCTTTGGAAAATCTCCCTTTGGAACAACCTGTACACGGAATTCGTTCTCCAATCGCCTTAAATGTGTACATATACATACATTCGCGCATCTGTCATGCGTGACCACAGTGTAAAGTTGCAAGTACTCTAGGTAACATTCCAATGTGTGTACTTGAAATTCGACGCGTCCACGGCGGATGTCCTCATGTGTGTGTTCTACAGATACTAAAATTCCGCGACATTGAAAACGAGTTGAAAATTGAATGGCGAAATACGATTTGACAACGTTTAAATATTAAGCATAATTTTTTTCGTTTTTTTACACACATCGTCCTTGTGTAACAGAAGGTCCTCTCTACTAACACAATATGTAATATTTATATGTGTGTGTAATATTTTGTATGCAAAATACCTATGAAATATAGCCTTTCAATATATCCTTCTTTTACATTGAAGAACAATGAGATTGATTTCCTTTCGCTAAAATTGGCAACTGATTCAATAAAACACGTATATAAATTTGCCGATATGTCAATAGCTTTAACACTGATGGGAAAATTGAATTCCTGTGAGAAAGGGAGTGTGAAGAAGAAGAAACGGTGAAGAGAAATAGGAGGAAGGGAAGAGTCATTATCGTGGACACGTGTAGCTAGGTCGAAGAAAAAAAATGAAACAAATCCACCTAAATCACTTTCGCTCACTGAAAGAAGAGCAAAAAAAGTTTGAGAAAAAACGTTATTACCTGACGCTGAATCAATATCACACCAGACGGTTCGATTAATCTTAATTTTAGTATCGTTTCCTATTAGGCATTTGATTCCTTCAGTCACTATAAAAGAAAAGAGCACACACCGAGGAACAGCACAATTTAGCACAAACAAAAAGATTAGATTAAAAAAAAAACACAAACATTATATTTGTACGGCGTTCACTCAACCGAATTGCAACATTTCATTAAGCCTTCTAACAATATAAAAGCCTTCGTCGGAAATCAAACAAATTGTACATATATCGTAAATTCATAATATTATACAAACGAGTGAAATAATGTTAAGAGTCGAATGATATAACGATTAGTACAGATGTCGAAACAACTTCTATAAGAATATACATTAGTTTCATCTATTTAGAGAATATGAAGATCGTTTTTTATACTTTGTTCTTCAGCTTAGCGATTTTCCCTGATTCTATTGGTAAATATATAACTACATAATAATATAATAATATAATATAATTTTAGCAACTGTGTACTTAAAATTTGACGCCTTCACGGCGGATGTCTACATGTGCGTGTTCTCTACAGACACTGAAATGCCGCGAAATTGAAAACATGAGTTGAAAATTGACTGGCACAATTCGATCTGAAATATTCAAATATTACGCAAAATTTTTCCGATTTTTTGCACTCATCATCCCTATGCAACAGAAGGTCCTCTCTACTGTCACTAGGGACTGAAATATTCAAAATGTGGAACTTCTCACTTTGTCGACAGAGTAAATAAGAGGTAAATAGGGTCATTTCATTTTAATTTGCCAAAGTCGATTGCGGACTATTTTTTTTAAATGTTGATACCTAACTATAATAATTATCAACTTTTTCGAAACTCATTTGTCACATAATTGATTAAATCACTTTTTTATTTCGAAATTACAGAATTAAGAAGAACTCAAATTCTACCATTTAAATGGAATTTAATGAAATCAGACGTATTCAACAGTCTCTAAACTTTTCTATAACATGAGTGAGAGTAACTGAATTATGAAATAATGGGTAAAAATTGTATATAAAAATAGCTAAAACATAACCATCTAGAACACTTTCGAAGAGTTATTAAAATCGCAGTGTGTTATTTAAAAAAAAAACTTACTATATAAGGTTCATTTTTCATCAGACTTTTTAGGATTTAAGCCCTTTTTCAATTTTTGATGCTGAAATATTAAAAATTGCACTTTGAAATCGTCATTTTGGAGTTTTTTTTTCATTTTCGGAAATGAATATTCTGTAGAAAGAAAAAGAAAAAAATCTCGTTGAAGTTGGCTAAATATTTCAAAATTCAAATTTCTCGCAGTTGAATCACAAAAACCAATTTCACATTATGTTAGCTGATACCTCGTTTAACTAAAACTCAAAAAAGCAATATTTTTAGCTATATTGAAAATTGCTATTTCAGTAGAAAAAGCCTCGGAACTAACGCAAAATTTTCAAAGTAATTAAATGAAGACCTGATTAACATATAATTTAAATTCTGGATTTTTTTATTTCGCCCCTACAACGTATTTATCTCTGAAAATGAACAAAACGTCCAAAGTGACGAATTTTAGAGTGTAATTCATAATATTCTATCATCAAAAATTGAAAAGGGGCTCAAATTCTGAAAAGTCTGATAAAAAATGAACCTTATGAGGTAGTTTTTAATTTTAAAAATTAAACGCTGCGATTTTAATAATTCTCCAAAAGTTTCAAAAAATAGTAAGAAAAAAAGTAATTTAATAAATTGATATGATAAATAAGTTTCGAAAACATTGATCATTATTATGTTTAAGGATCAACATTTTTTTTAATTAGGCGGTAGGCGTGTATACCATTAAGCCATTTCCCTTTCAGGGTAGGCGTGACACTACCCGATTCGGGTAGTGTTTCTAGGTGGATAGTTTTCTTGTAGTTATAAATAACTAAAAGTTTGGGCTCACCACACCCATAAAGGCGACTTCGACGAAATAAAATAATATTATACCCAATAATCATTTTTGATTGTAAAAAGTATAAATTTGTCAGTTCACAAACATATGAATTCAGCATACTTCTTATTTAATATATTACATATTAGAGGTGTTCAAAACAAAAATGAGACCAAATTTCAACTTGAATTTTCAATTTTTTGTTTGTTTTTGGGTTAAAAAATAAACATGTGGAACGAGTAAACAAGTAAATCGGATAATATTTAAAGGTTGCTTATAGAAAATTTGTCTCTTTTCACACAAAAATCAATTTTTCTTGAGAACAGAAGAACATAATGCAAAATTATACAGAATATAAAAGCTGTGGCTCATTGAAATGAGTATTATTTGTTGAAAAGTTTTTCTTGGAATTTTTGTAATATATTAAGTTGGAATCTTTTTGCTTGCAATAAAATATGAGTGATCCTCTTTTGTAGTTTGAACATTTATTGTTATATCGATAGTCTAGTGGTAGCGTGCACGGTTAAAACTTAGGCGTTTTAGCGTTATATTTGACATATAAGTTAGGATATTTTAAGAACTATCAATACGTTCAACAATGATAAATTTTGTAAATCAAGTTTTTCCGTGTAGTTTGCTGTTTGGTATACAATTTTTGACACTAGGGTTCTAGAAGAAAATAAAATATTGTTTATTATATTATATTGTTTATACCATGTAAGATTTATTTAGTTATTATTTATTAATTTACCTATGACTTGCGTGTCTATAATGTCTAGATAGTGGCTAGCTAGGCCGTTGAGTTTACAAAATTGTTGCAGTGCTGGCCAGCCCCAGGCTAGACCATCTGATTAGCACCAACTTGGAGTCTATACTCTATACGGTCTAGGCCTACGAAATATATAGCCTTTCAATTAGCAATTGACTCAATAAAATACGTGTATAAATTTGCCGATATGGCAACTCAACGCTGATGAGAAAATTGAATTCCTGTGAGAAAGTTAGAGTGAAAAAAGAAGAAACGGCAATTAGGCAGACTGTTTTCCGAAGTCATTTGCGTAAGGGCACAGAACTACGAACGGTAACGTCTAGCACAAACAAAAAGATTAGATTGGACAAGCCTCGAAAGTTATATTTTTTTATACCTGTAAGATTAAATCGCAAGATAACGGAAATATGCGCGTGCGCCGCTTGTTTTTTCTATTGCTCTATAATCGCGTATTTTGTGCAACATGTGATAAGTCTTTAAACATTACAAAAGTCTCTTTAGTTCCAATAAATTGTACAGATATGGTAAATCTACATTGAATTATAATTTTTCTTATACGAATGTGACAACTAGTGTAATTTGGAGAGTCATATAGTAAACACCAGTATGGATGTTGAAACATCTTCTAAGAACATACATTAGTCACATCTATATCTGGTGAAGATGCAGATCGTTTTCTGTAGTTTGTTCTTCAGCTTAGCGATTTTCCTTAATATGATTGGTAAATATATAAATATATCAAAAATAAAAAAATAATATAATATTATTTTAGCAACTTTGCACATGCCAAACTGTGTGCGTCCATGGTCGACTAGTTATCTGTGCACGTATGAATTTGAACGTGCACAGATGGTACCCTCACGACTGTGCATGCCTATTTTCTATACAATCACAGGGAATCCCAGAGATATTTTTTCTCTGAAGTTGGATGAAAACATTGCAAAGAAGTGAAAACTACAATTACCTGACGACGGTTAATTGTAGTTGTCAATTGTTTGCAACATTTTTATCCAAGTTCAAATATTAAATATCCCCTAGAATTTACTGAGATGGAAGACAGTTTTAATGTAAAAACAAAATTACGCGATAATGACAAAATTTTGAATTTATTTTTTCAATTGTTTAAAAAATCCTAATTATTATTATGTCACTTTAAAGAATATATGTAGCAATTTATTTTACCAGTATACTTCAAGAAACTTCGTCCAATAGACAACGTAATTATTTAATTTCTAAATTATTATTGTTCTTGGGCGAGAAACAGACGCTATGGTTCACTACTGTTGCCTACTACTGGTACACTCTGAATTAAAATTAGTCAAAATTTCACGGATTAAATTAATCAAGTATGCTTTGACTAAAAGCTCAGTCATTTCTACTAGCAAAACAGTCGTTTCAAATGCAGACCAATCAGACAATATTGCTGACTGAATCAGTCGCATTGATTTACTGATTTTCAGTCAATGGAACTCTCCGATTGGTATGCTATAATAAAATAGAAAAGATATTTCTAATTTAAAGTTATTTATTGAATTCCTACATTTTAATCCATCATTCAGAGAAATTTCCTCTTGTGTCAGAAGGATGCTTTTTGACACAAATCGAATTTTCTTTCAAATGTAAGGTTCAAAGAAATTTCATTTGTTAAAAACAGAATCTTTCTGCAGCAAACCTTATCCTTTTACAACAACTTTACCTAATAGTGTAGCCAAATAATTTTGTTTGTGTAAAAAAGATATTCAAGTGGTTCAAAACGAAACAGGTAAGAAGAAGATGACTGATTTAATTAGTAAAACTTACTGACTACGTCATTTAAAATAACTAAATCAATTAAAGTTACAGTTCAGATTATAACAAATTACTGATTCGGTTAGTGGGCGTTACTGATTTGATCAATTTGTCTTTATTGGTAGAAAATAAATTTTCTTGGTTAAAAATTCATCTTTTCGGTTAATTCAACTGTTTTTTTTTATTTTAAATTAAAATCTTTTTTGGTGGAAATATAAACTATATAACATTGTTTGTTGAGAATTCATCTTTATTATTGAAAATCAACTACTTGGTTGAAAGTTAAACTACTTTGTTAAACATTTGTTTTTTCGGTTAATGATTTATCATTTTAGTTGTAAATTCATCAATTGGTCAAGAAGTTAATGGTTTTGATTAAAATTATTTTTTTTTTTGGTTGAAAATTAATTTTGTTAATTAAAAAAGGAAAAATTTCCTTTATGATTGGAAATTGATCTTTTGTAGTTAAAAATTCAATTACTTGGTTACGGATTCAACTATTTTGTTGAAAATTCGTCCTTATTAGTAGAAAATAAATCTTTTTGGCTGAAAATTCATGTTTTTGTTCGAATTCATTTGTTTTTAATTTAAAATATTTTCTGGATGAAATATCAATTATTGCATTTTTGTTGAGAATTCATCTTCTGTTATTAAAAATTTTACAACTTGGTTCAACCATACTTTTTAAAAAATTAATTTTTTGGTTAAAGATACACATTTTAGTTGAGAAACTCATCTATTTTTGGTTGAATTCAACTGTTATTAATTTAAAATATTTTCAGATTGAAATATCAACTATTAAATTTTTGTTGATAATTAATCTTTTTTATTGAAAATTTTACTACTTGGTTGTACTACTTTGTTCAAAATTATTATTTTTTGTTAAAGATGCACATTTTTGTTGAAAAATCATCTCTATGATTAAGAATTTAACTATTTTTATAAAAAATCGTTGTATTTTTGGTTGAAAACTGATGTTTTTACTGAAAATTTAAATATTCTTTTTTTGGTAGAAAACTGATTTTTGTTGTTGAAATTTTAATTATTTTTGGAAATTTCATGTATTTGTTTGAAAATTCGTCTCAGTCGGTAGAAGATAAATTTTTTTGTCCAAAAATTCATCCTTTTGCTTGAAAAATGAACTATTTTGTGAAAACTGCATTTTTTTTGGTTGAACATTTTTAATTTTAGTTGAAAATTCATCTTTTTGGTTGAAGATTTAACTATTTCGTTGAAAATTCGATTTTATGGTTTGAAATTAATTTTGTTAATTGGAAGTTTAAATATTCTATTTTTATTTGAAAATTGATCTTTTTTAATTGCAAATTCATCAATTTGATAAAATATTTATGTATTTTATTGCAAATTCGTCTTTTTGGTTGAAAATTCACCTACTTTGTTTCAAAAGTCCTTTTTTGTTGAAAACTAATCTAATTCATCCGTTTTGGTTAAAAAAATCCACAACATGGTTTAAAGTTGAACTGCTTTTTTAAAAATTAACTTTTTTGTTTAAAGATTTATCATTTCAGATCAAAATTCATCTAGCTTGTTGACGATTTAACTATTTTGTTGAATATTTGTGTGTTAAAAATTAATTTTGTTCACTGAAAATTTAACTACTCCATTTTTGCTTGAAAATTGATCTTTTTAGATGAAAATTCAACAGATTGGATTATTTAAAATGACTGATTCCATCCTGGAGGCAAATTGACTGATTAGAAAAGTCACTTTTGACTGATTTGTCAGTTGTTGAATCCGCAATATTTGAATCAATCAAAACTGACTTCGAATCTTTCACTTTTGACTGATTTGAATTTAGAGTGTATATATCGTTATACCTTACGACCCTATGTTCATATATACATATGTTACGGGCAATACGGGATGGCCGGGCGTTTCGCGTATTGCCCGGGCAATACGCGAAGTGCCCAGTGCCGTCGGTCAAAACCTGAAGTGAGAGGAGATTTAGGACTTTGCCCAAGCTGCGTTGGTCAATACGCGAACTGCCTAACACTCATTGATCAAAGCTGCACTTTATACAGCATGAGAATAGAAAAATACGTATAATTAACGTAAATTGTAAGCTTGGGAACAGGTAGTTTCCTGCAGGTTAGTATGTGCGGTTACATATAAAAGTATCAGCAATTTCGTAAAAATTTTCGTTGATTTTGTAACATTATAACTGCGTAAATTTAAAAATATTGCTAACAGTGTTGATTTGCAGAATATACACTCACAGAATTAGGAAAATTTTACATCTTTTAGATTTTAAATAAGAAACTTGATGAAATTATGACTTTTCTGCTGATCTGTTTTAATTAATTAAACCACACTTTTTATTCACCAATCTCAAGCGCAGATAATATGTTATTGAAAAATTCTATCGTTGGAAATCGTGCAACAATCCTATTCACTAAATGAAAGTTTCATTCAATCTTAATAAACCATGGCTCATTTTTTTCTATGAAATATTATCTACAATTACACTCGACGAAGTTTGATAGAAACAATTTGTTTGGAATTTGTTGAAAAAAAAAAATTCATTTTCAACAAAATGCAATGAGTAAAACTGTAAAGAATGTTTCAAATAACAAAATGAGCCATTGTTTATTGAGATTGGATACAAATTGAGATATATTATAAAGAGGTTTGAAAGACAACAAATGTTAAATAACGTTCTATTGTTAGAAAAATAATTTTGGTTAAAAACAAATTTCTTTTAAGGGGTCGTGCACATAATACGTCACAAGTTTTTATTTTGTTTATATCGTTGTATCCCTTTTGGCTTCAAGGAAATTTTATTCTCGTCTTTATTTAAACAAAGGAAAAACGTGTGACGTATTATGTGCACGACCCTTAAGATATATATTGCTGAACCTTTCAAAATGCTCTAAAATTGATTTCCACTATATTTTCTCTGATTTTACAAACAGTTTTTGAATTTGAGGTTATGTCAATGTGTCGATCCCAAAAACTGATTCATTTATTATTTGCCTTGTGTGTCGATTTAATAAATTTCGACTCAATCTCATCTGATGAGCCGGTTTCTAAACATTCGACTCATGACTGACGCGAAGAGTCGATTCGGATTTTTGCGAAGATAGCATAAATTACATTTTGTTATATTTAGACCTGCGACTTATATTTACATTTTCATTTTTTTAATGAAAGTTGAAATATTTAGAAAAAAGTTACAATTTCTTTCTTAGTGTTTTCATTCAGAAATACAGTTCAATTTCATTATTGATAATAATATTACTTTGAGGATTCAAAATGATAATAGCATCAGTTTAAGTAACATAGAATTAAAAAAATATGATACTATATTCAGTGACATTAAATACATTTGTGAATATATATATATATATATATATATCACGGTTGTGAGGCGTGGTCATAAGTGTGATTTACCGCGGTTCTACTGGCAGCCGGTGTCATTTTTAGATGGGAGTTGCTCTCAGTGGGACCCTGCGGTGGTTGTTCAACCCTTTTTTTAAATTATATATATTGCCGTTTTCATGCTGAATATTTTCGAAGGTGCAGCTTTCGCCAATGAGTATTGGGCAGTTCGGGTATTGACCAACGGAGCTTGGGCAAAGCCCGAAATCTCCTCTTATTTCGGGTTTTAACTAACAGCCCTGGGCACTTCGCGTATTGACCGGGCAATACGCAACCATATTGCACTTATTTTCCTATTTTATCGTTTTAATTCATATTTTAGGTATTAAAATGTAATCAATTCTATTTTTTCTTACAGAATTAGGTTCATCACATGAGAGAATGCCCGGACAGGTCCACAGGCCGCCCGAGGGGCCCAGTACGTCCAGACGTGGCGACCAAAGCAAAAATTCATATGAAAATCGTAAATTAAATTCAATACCTGTTCACTTTGTAGATTCAATCCCACCACCCGAGGAGCTATTCCGTTCTCACACGAAAGTACGGGCTTGTGAAGCTCCTAATAATGTTTTATACGAAAAAGATGGTCAATACTTTCCGCTGAAATTTTTTGCTGCAGCGACTATTCTTCATTTCATGATCGGAAGAGTTGAAAACGGTTATGTTCGTCCAATATATAATGAAAATCACAAAATTATTGTGGTAAACGAAAACGACAATAGTACACGTGAAATAACCGCATATGATATTGAGTCTCTTGGTATTAACAAACCTATCCTAGAAAGACCTTTCTCACACCACTAAAACAAACAAAGCAGAAACTAACGAGACCCAGTTAATTCAGGTGAAGAAAAAAGTCAAATTACTATTTGAAATAATTTTAATTTTTCCAAATTACCAATTCCCTTAATCTTGATTTTTCCTTATTATCATTTAACATGAATTTTATTCTTTCGGATTGTCACATTGCCTAAAATTCATTGACAAAAATCGCCATTTGTAGTACATAATTCCCACTTCACCGAATCGTCATAAAATATTTTTTTTTTTATTTTACCTAAAGTTTATCCGGCACAAACATAAACGCGAAAAATTCAAATTCATCCAAGCAAAATTTTGTATTTCAATATCGCATCAGTATTTTTATGTCGGATGTGCTTTAGGTAAAATTAAATTTGTGAAAATTATGTCAATTGATAAGTCGGTGAAACGCAACTTACTTGTGACAAATAGTAATTGGAGCAAACGCAAATTATAATAAATAGCAATTTGAAAAAATAAAAATGATGTCCACTGGTAATTCGGAAAAATGAAAATGATGGCAAATGCTACTAATTTGCAAAAGTGGAGTTTGGTAAAATAAAGATTAGAAAGAGTATAATTTGAGGCATATGCATCCGTCTCTTTTTTTCAATGTATCAACTCTATTTAAAAGGAATCACCAAACAATGATGAAATTATAACACATAAACACAATACTTTACACTATTTTTGTTATGCTACTCTGCTTCGACATTGAAAACGAGTTGAAAATTGTCTTGCGACATTCGATATGATAACCTTAAAATATTACGCAACATTTGTTTTGTTTAACATGTTCTCGTCCCTGTATAACAGAAGGTTCTCTCCACTGTTACGATAAGTAATATTTATATGTATATGTATTATTCTGTATTTCATATTTCTATGTAATATATCTATTCAATTTATTCTATTTTTACATTATATACAAAAATGACATTGGTTTCCTTTAGCTAAAATTGGCAAGTCTCGACTCAATAAAGCACTTGTGAATTTACCGATACATTTTAAGCTTTATTGCCTCACTTTTACTACACTTTTACAGTAAATTCATATTCCGGAAATAGTAATCTTATATTGCAACATATATATGTATAATAAAATCAGTAGTAACAATTTTTAGAATTACCAAATTTTATAATTGATTGATCAACTAATCTCTGTAATTGAACTATGTATAATATATCATTTTCTTCAATAACAGTATAAACCGAATCCATTATTAGTATTATAACTATCCAATAAATAAGAAAAATATACACAAGTAACCTAAAGTTGTATTTCGCATGAGGAATTTTCACCTTCAACTTTCTATTTTTGAAAAAGTTTCACCTAAGCGGCATATTTCAATCCTGATTGATATGTTAGTAAACGTCTTGCAGTCTGTTATTTTGATTTAAAATAAGTTTCACTGATGATTAAGGGAAATTACAAGACACTTTTTTCACATAATACAGAGTACTGAACATGTGTAATGTATAGTAAATCTACTAAATGTTGTATAGTAAATTTACTATACGTTTATGCATATTAGTTTCATTACAGTAAACAGTAAACAGTAAAGTAAAGAAGTAATCAGTAACCTAAATCACTTTCACTCGCTGAAAGAAGAGCAAAAAACTTAATACAAAACTTTATTCCCTGACCCTGAATCAATGCGATCACAAGGTTCAATCAATCATACTTTTAGAATCGTTTCCTATTAGGCAGACTATTTTCTGGAGTCATTTGCGTAAGTCTCGATTTCTTGGTTCCTTATTGAGACACTAATAGAAAGAAAGGGCCCAAAACTATGAACGGTAAATCCTAGCACAAATAAAAAGATTAGATTTTATAAGCCTCGAAATTTATATGTTTGCACCTGTCAGATTAAATCGCAAGATAACAAAAATATGCGCATGCACCGCTAGTTATTTTTCCTATTTCCCTATAATGACGCAGTTTGCGTAACATGTGATAAGTCGCCCAAGATTATAAATGACTTTTTAGCGAAAATTAATTGTACAAATATTGTAAATTTACATTAAATTATTATATTTCTTATACTAATGTGACAAATAGTATAATTTGGAGGGTCAAATAATAACCACCAGTATGGATGTTCAAACATCTTCTAAGAACATACATTAGTAACATCTATTTAGTGAAGATGAAGATCGTTTTCTGTACTTTGTTCTTCAGCTTAGCGATTTTCTTTAATTTTATTGGTAAGTATATGAATATATAGTAAAATAATAAGATAATATAATTTTAGCAACTTTCCACATGTCCAACTGTGTACGTTGATACCCGACCGGTTTTGTATGAGCACTTATACATTTTACGCCATGATGATAAAATTTTTTATTTCTTTATTTCAATTGTTTAAAAAATCTGTAGCAGTTCGTTTCTCGCGTTTTTTAATTAATTCTCGAAAATAAAAGCTAATTCCGATATAGTAGGACCTTACTTACTATAAAAACTCAACATGCACTCACTGGTGTAAGCCTACAACGGATCTATAATAACTGTTTATTTATTTTCTTAATTAGTATTCTTGGGCGAGAAATAGAGGCAATGGCTCAATGCTGTGTCTTACTATTAGTATATCGTTATACCCTATGGCCCTCCGTGCCTACGAATTTTAATTTTTTCTGAACTTTCTTCACCAACATTACATTACACGTATGGCAATATTACAATACATGTATGACAATATTAGAGTAAAAGGTACATAAACGGACCGAGGTACAAAAACGGAACACCAGCAATTTAAAACGAACTAGCAACTATATCTATGTGTTGCTGTATGAAATTTGTAGGCTTTGGCAGTAATATGATATTCTACATGATATTCAAAGTCTCGCGAGTTCATGCGTCCAAAATTCTTGACCACGCTGTCATGCGAACATTTTTCCGAGTTACTTTGGAAAAAAATTGGCGAGGTTCAAGCGTTTTTTTCTAAGCAGGATTTTGCAGTTATAAAATTACCCATCACGGCGTAAGTAGTGTTTAGTACACTGTTAGAAAAATCTGTATTAAATTTAATACAAATGTATATGAAGTCATTTGCATACACGGTAGTTGAAATTTAATATACATTACAATATGAATAGATGTACACTTTATATTAAATATAATATACAGGTCGGTATAGCAGCGTACATGAAAACTCAAAATGCTTTTATTTCTTTAAATCTTATCAAATATTCACAATTGAAGTAATAATCTAGAATTCTTTGAATGAATTCCTTTTTATGATTAAAGTGCAACGTACATGTGGAACTCTTTCCAAAATTTGCCCTGAATGGTAGAAATTTAATGCGAGTACAGTTGATTGTAGGTTAGGTCTGTCATTTATTTGCGTAATTGAACTTTTCGACTTGTAATCCAATTTTGTTTTTGGTTAACTGGTACAAGATATCGTGTTTTATTATTAAGAATCGAAAATTACTGCTAATCTTATTTTGATTTCGTGTAAAATGGAATTATCTGAGCAATTATTATGAATGTATATGAAATTTAATAAACACGTACCGAAATAGCGATCTCATATATACTTTAGATATTAATTTTAATATACATTGGTATTTTAAATTTAATACTATATGTATTTTAACCACATTGTATTTTTTTTTTATAAAATCTGTCGCCTAAAATTTCCACGAGTTTTGTTTGTGTGAATTTTCGCTTTCCGAATAGGTGTACATGAATGGACCCCTTTTTGGGGTATGAAAACGGACCACTGTAAATAATTTCATGTAATTCTATAATGCCGCGCAAAAAATTAGCGGTTATTAGTCGAAAAACAGCGAGGCAGTCTTGGAGTGCTGTTAACAATTTTGGGCTCACGTTCTGTGTTCTGGTGCCGAAAGTGAACAATATATTTGCAAATTTTTCCTATAGATGTAATTTTGAGTTGTTTACACTTTTTTATTTGGTGGTCCGTTTACGTGATCCGGTCCATATGTACATTGTACCCCAAAGTGAGATTTTTCAGAATGTTGGATAAAATAAAAGATTTTATGAATAAACATATTTCCGCAATTTTGTAGTAAAGAAAAAAAAAACAGGACTACATACTAAAGTGCTTTAAATTATTCAAAGGTACACATACTTAATACAAGAAGGAAAATAGTCAAGGGGTACCGTTTATGTACCTTTTACTCTAATATACGAGCATTTGAAAAATACAATATCAATTATTGGAACGTTACCTTATGTCTCATAAATAAAGTTCCAAAAGAAATTTTTACAGTTCAAGCTATAACTCGGCTGTGCGCGGTCAAAAAGCAGAAGGCGCCATTTTTACAAAATTGAGCTAAGCACGTTATCAGGTGTCATTTAACGTAAATAATACTTTTACACAGTAATATTTTATATATTAGTGTTTTTTTATGAAAATAGTGTACACCTGTCGCTTACTTGTTTTGCAACATCACAGAGAAAACTGCGGTTTTTATTAAATCCAATTTTTGGTTCCAAGGGAGCTGCAACAAAAAGGAACCTCTCTTGCTGAAAAGGAACCCAAAATGATAAATGGTTACTAAATGAACCCAAAGTATGGATTCAAATGGTTCTAATAGAGCCTTTTTGTTACTTCTGCCTTGACTCACTTCGAAGATTTTACAAGTTAATGATGCACATTTTGCTTTATAATTCGAATTAAATAATATTGCACTGGAAAAAATTTAATGAAGAAACTAAAATCATTGATATAAGTCATTCTTGAAAGGAAGATATCGCACATGAAATGTGACAGTTTTTGAGGTAAAGTTGAAAATCCGATGTTTTCCACTGCTCATGCACAAGAAGCGCGGTACTATTTTAAAATGATATAATATACACTTGCAATATTAGGTTAATATTACATTTTGTTAAGAAGCTAGGTATTTCTATAATTCAATTTAATTTGTTTTAAAAAAGAATAAAAAACTTTTGTTAATATTGATCTGTATGACTATTCATAGTATTTAGTGATTTTAAATGGGCCCGCGCTTTTCGGCACATGCGCAGTTGAAAACGTCGGCACCCGGCGATGGCCTTCTATCGGATATGAACGAACTAAAAAGGAACCCTTAATAAGAGTTCCCTTAGAGCCTAAGTTCTAAATGATCCCAAGTTTTACTTGCGCCGCAACATTACTGATCCCTCAGTTTTTTATGTGATAAACGGAAGGCTGGACAGGATAGTGGCGTCTTGTTATAAAAAAATGTAAGCATCCTGCAAACTGTTTTCTAAGGTTAGTTATTAACATATATCAACATTCGTTTGAACAGTTTTGATGCTTTTACATCAAATTCAATGATGAATAAGTGCGGAAATATAATTAATTGAATTTTCTTTGCTGTTTATTTAATATAAAATTGTATAAAACAGTTTATTTCATTATCAATAATAATTTTGTTTCATCCATGTTAATTAAAATGTTATTGATAAAATCACATAGAAGGGAAATAAATTATTATTTATTCTGTTAAATATAAGTAAGAAGTTAATTAAATCATTATATAATTATTTAAAAATTATACGTAATGTGATTACTCGCCCAGGTAAATAAGTTGTTTTATGGCGCCTACTTTATTTTGGAAGTTCATTCTTTGCGTGAAATCTGCTTAGCATAGATGTTGCAAAACAAAGTAAGCGCCGTTTTAAATTTCTAACGTGTGTTAGAAATTTAGAAAGACGCTTAGAAAAAGTTTTTTTAATGTAAATTTGACTACTTTTTGATTCATACTGGCATAAAAAAGAACTTCGCTAAACATGCTAACAATATGTTGAAAGTTAACTTTTAAATATGCAATAGTTTTGTACGACAAATCATTAACGCGTTTAGCTTTATTATGAAAAACTTACTGTTTGGCGCATACTGATTTTTGACCGCGCACAGCCGAACTGCTTTAGGATATATTACCATATTGAACTTCTTTCCTCATTAAATCGTTCTTATTCATATTTTAAGTATTAAAATTCATTCACTTTTTATTTCTCCTTACAGAATTAGGTTCACCGATTAAGAGAATGCCCGGACAGGTCCATAAGCCGCTCGAGGGGCCCAGCACGTCCAGACGTAGCGATCAAAGCGAAAATTCATATGAAAATCGTAAATTACATTCAATACCTGTTCACTCCATATCATCGTTTCCACCACTATCCGAGGAGCTATTCCGTTCTCAAATGAAAGTACAGGCTCGTGAAGCTCCTAAAAATCTTTTATACGAAAAAGATGGTCACTTCTTTCCGCTAAAATTTTTTGCTGCAGCGACCATTCTTCATTACACGATCGGAAGAGTCGAATATGGTTATGTTCTTCCAATATACAATGAAAATCACAAAATGGTTGTGATAAACGAAAAATACAATATTTTACGTGAAGTGACCGAATATGATTTTGAGCATCTGGGTTTTAACAAACCTATCCTAGACAGACCTTCTTCACGCCACTAAAAGAAACAAAGAAAAAACAGCCGAATTCCTATTTGGCATTATTTGAATTTTTTATAATTAACAATTCCCCTACATTTTCATTTTTCCATATTATTGTTTAATATAATTTTTATTCTTTCGAATTGCCACAAAGCCTAAAATTCATTTACACGAATCGCAATTTGTGATACATAATCCCCACTTCATCGAATCGCCATACCATAAACTTATTTCATTTTACTGTAGTACCTTCGGCATAAAAATAATAGTGCACAATTAAAATTCAGCCAAGCCGAATTTTTCATTTGAATGTCGCACTAGTATTTTTATGCTACATGTACTTTAGGTAAAATGAAATTAAGAAAAATCATAGCAAATGATAATTCGATGAAATTCAAATTACATATATGACAAATGGTAATTCGAGAAAACGACAATTATGATAAATATCAATACGGAAAAATGAAAATGATGTCCACTGGTAATTTGGAAAAATGAAAATGATGACACGATATGAAATATATGTGTGTGCGTGTGTGTGTGTGTGCTCGTGTGTGTGTATTTTTAGAATACATATTTCAATGTAATACATCCATTCAATATATCCTATTTTTACATTTAAAATAAATACATTGGCTTCCTTACGCTAAAATTGGCAATTCCTGACTCAATAACTTGTAAATTTGCCAATATATCAATAGCTTCAATGTTCAATGGGAGGATTGTAAAAAATATTTGTAATTTTACCACACTTTTACTATCCTTTTTTTGCAGTAAAATTACTTTCCCAGAATAGTAATCTTACATTACAACACATGTATAATACAAAAGTCTGTAGTCATAACTTTTAGAATTCCCAAATTTTCTAATTTATTGATCAACTAATTTTTGTAATTGAACTATAATATATAATTTTCTGTATTGATGGTTTAAACTGAATTCATTATTAGTACCATAACAATCAAATAAATGAAAGAAATATACAAACCTATAATCTGAAGATATATTTCGTTTGAGGAATTTTCACCTTCAACTTTCTTTTTTAGTGAAAAGATTCACGTACGCGGATATTTCAAGCCTGATTGAAGTTTGACGTTTTCTCATGATTCAGAGTACAAAACGTGTATACTGTATAGTAAATCTATACTCAATGTTATATAGCGAATTTATCTACACGTGTATGCATGTATATTACATTCATTACATTTATAGTAAAATCGATATAGACATTTCTGACAGAAAAGGGACCCAGGCGGAAAAATTATATGTAGTTTATACATAGTGTGAAATATTATATATGATTTTCATTTGTTTTATATAAAAATGGTATAAAACAAATGAAAATTATATACAATACTTCACACTATATAATTTTTCCGTCTGGGGAAGAAGAGTCATTATCATGGACACGCGTAGTTATGTTGAAGAAAAAGAAAAAAAAACTGAAACAAATCGACCTAAATCACTTTCGCTCGCTGAAAGAAAAGCAAAAAGCTTGAGACAAAATGTTATTACCTGACGCTGAATCAATAACATCAGACGATTCGATTAATCATATTTTTTGACTCGTTTTCTAGAAGCTGTTTACACACTTCTAATAGTGTTCCAGCAGCATCCAATAAACAATCAATTGTCACGGATATTAATTGCATTTCACAGAAAAATAATTATCAATTAGCCCCCGATTGGTAAGTTCATAAACCAAGTTAGTAGAATTTTGGTTGCCGGTAATGGTGAATGTTTTCGCATCGAAACAAAAGAAGGTACAATGAAGTTAACATGATAACCACCATACCCAATGTGGTGGGTGAAACTTACCACATGAAGGCAATTTTTGTTGAAGTTAATGATTAGTCTCAAAATCGGGGTAGAGATTACAATTGGTTTTTTCTGTGAAAAACTTCATTTTTGAAAAATATTTAGGCTTGGAATAGACACCAAAAAGTGGACTTAAAAATCCGATAAGGGATCTAAAATTGCGACAATGAACAAAAAGTGAATGCCAACCAGGAAATCGTTTTCGAAGCCTGAATCGTGCAAAGTATAATCCCCGATCATTCCAGCCACCATCAACTGTACACACCAGGGGTTGTGCTAAACGCGGACAATTTTTGTGCTCTTTACGGGGGTGGCTTTCCAATATCTGTAATTGCTACTGTGCCTGGCGATATTTCACAATTTTCATCCCTTGGGTACAAAAGATGGGATGGGGACGTTGGATCTGTATTTAACAAAAATAACCAGAGAAAAAGGTCGAGGATTACTCATAAGGGAAAAAATTGTACAGAAAAATAGTATCTCTAAAGGCCAAGATTAAGAAAATCTCACAAGGAAAGATAAAAAGGACATCCTCGTTTTTAACTTTAATTATTAAAGACTTTCTAAGATATCCTCAATCATTCTAATAAGAAAGGGAATTGAGGGTGAAGAAGAAGAAAAGAATTACTTTTTTTTTGAGAGAGCGGATATTTGTAACGTGGATTGAATTGCAGGTATCAGAGAGCAGAATACTATTTTTTGTAAATCAAGGAGAGATCTAGCATTCAGAGAGCAAAGGAATATGATAAAAAAATATAGGGGTAGCCTGGCGCGTGACAAAGGTAGAAATTAAAACACAAACGTGGAGAGTATGGGCTCGCAAGTATGATGTACTGCACTAATAACCGAACCCACGCCGACCATGGCAGATCCTAACGATGTTTTAAGCCGTAATTAATTTACTGCCCGCTCCTTTATATCTATAGCTACAAGGTCCTTAAATCCCCTTTACTGGGCAATATCGACAATGTGCCTGGCCCAGTGGGCAAATCTCGTTGGGTTAACAGCTTCATGCTTCCTCTCTCATTTTATTTCTATTAATTACTTATTATAATGTTTTAAATATCAGTCCGTAAAGCAGGTGACAAGTTCTCATCGAAAAGACTATCGTAAGTCATGTCAAAGATCATATTTCAGAGTTCAAAGGTCAAACATGAGGTCATAGTTTTAAAAAAGTTAGAGGTTTCGGGACATTTTTATAGGAAATTAACACTTTTGAATAAACTCTGCCAAGTTTGAAAAGAATTAACTTTCAACCAAAAAAGATGACTTTTTAAGAAACGAGTACAATTTTCAACAAAATAATTAAATTTTCAACCAAAAACATAGTAGAATTTTTAATAAAAAAAGATGAAATCTGGACAAATAATAGGATAGTAGACTTTTCAATTAAGATGAATTATGTTTCAACCATCAAAGATAAATTTTCAACCAAAAGGGATGACTTTTCTAACAAAAGTTGAACTTTTAATCCAAAAGGGCGAATTTTCTATCCAAAAAGATGAATTTTCAAAAAAACATTTGAATTTTTGACCAAGCCAGATGATTTTTCAACAAAATGCATAGCCGCACTTTCAACAAAATCATAAAATTTTCCACAATCTACGAAGATGAATTTTCAATTAATAGTTGAATTTTCAACCAAGAAAGATGATTTTTCAACAATAAAATATGAATTTTCTATACAAAAGGAGAAATTTTTTTTCCAAAAGGACGAATTCTCAATAAAACAGTTGTCATTTAGACTAAAAAAGATGAATTTTCAAAATAATAGATGAATTTATAACAAAATATTTACATTTTTAACCAAATAGTAGAACTTTCAACCAAAAGAGATGAATTCTGGACGATAAACATAATAGTAGACTTTTTAATTAAAAAGAATTAATTTTGAACCATTAAAATTTGACTTTTCAACCAAAAAAAGATTACTTTTCTACCAAAAGATGAATTTTCAATACAAAAAGACATATTTTCTTTCCAAAAAGACGAATGTTTAACTAAACAGTTTAATTTTCGACTAAAAACGAGAATTTTTTAACAAAATAGTTGAATTTTCAACAAAATAATTTAATTTCTAACAAGATAGTTGAATTTTTAACCAAATAATAAAATTTTCAACGTATAAAGATGAATTTTTAACGTACACAAATGAATTTTCAACCAAATAGTTGCATTTAAAACCAAATAATTGAATTTTCAAGCAAATAGTAGAATTTTTAACCAAAAGAGATGAATTATGCACCAAAAATATAACAGTAGATTTTTCAATTAAAAAGAATTAACTTTGGACCAAAAAATATGAATTTTTCACCAAAAAAAGATAAACTTTGTACCAAAAGATGGATTTTTAATCCAAAAGACCTGAATTCTGAACCATAAATATAATAGCAGACTTTCGATGAAAAAGAATTCACTTTCAACCAAAAACGACTACTTTTCTACCAACATTTTTCAATTATTGGTAATTACAGTGAACTTCCGCCTATTTTAACGATCGCCTATTCGAAAGTTCACCTATTCGAAATCCCCTATACACGCTTATTTTAACTTGCGCAGTTCCGTCACCTACCACCACAGTCCCAGTACGGCCTGTACAGTCATGCCCGCGTCAGTGGCTGACCAATTAAAAAAAAGAGGCCCGAAGAGCGGGAAGCTTTCGTTGGTTTGAATTGAGTATCTTAGCATGACATCATGGTATTTGAAAAATCCATCAACACAAGCCTTATATTATGAAATATACACAATCAAAGGAACATTTATTTTTGAACGAAACGTTAACTTTCATATTCAATCGGATATTTATTGCAAAATTCAGAACAAATCTGAAAAATTCCCGATTTTCAAACAAAATTCCCGGTTATTTCTAGGCTTTTTCCTGGTGCTCAAAATTCTAGGCTAATTCCCAGTTTTCCCGATCAGTGGACACCCTGCATACCTTATTGGAAATTAATGAAGAAAAAAGTCACTCTTTTTCAACTATTTTCATCCGAAAAAAATTAAGAGAGTTTGATCACAGCTGTCTTTGAAGAAGAGGTTCAAAGAATGGGCATTCGTGGAATTTAGGAATCCCAACTTGAATCCTTCTAATAGGGGAAAATAACGAAAATTCTTCAATATTATACATTTTTTTATTCGAACCCTAATTTATTGACACTTTCGGATACTGGAGGGTGCTAAAGGATGGTGAGCTGTATTTCTCGCAAAACCTAACCAAACTGAGCTGGCACAAATACATATTTGACCATGTTCGGAAATTTTCATTTTCGAGTCCATTCAGTGATACCAACCTAAGTAAGCTATTTTCAGAATAGCTTACTCTTGCTAACCTACTCTTGAAAAAAATACACTAAAGAAAAAAATGTATTTAGATCAAAACTGTTCCGATAAGATAATCATATTTTTGGTTTTTTATGTCGCAAATAACTTTTTTTATCTCAGATATTTGTTATTCATAATATCTCGATAAACTTTTGTCTAGTTGTGCTAAATATTGTTCGAAATGTTTTGATCAAAAGCTTTGAGCACTCTTGTTTTTCCAAATTCTTATAAAATTTTTAATGAGTTTGATTCGAAATTCTTTAAAATTGCTAATGTTCTCATTCGAAATTATACAACTCCAAACTTAAAAAATTATACGTTCAATATTTTTGAACACTTTAATGTAAATATTCAATTCTTATATCAATAAGCCTAGCATTATTTTATAGATTCACATTGCATATTTTATTTATAAAGTTTATTGCGCAAATGTCAAGTATGCTCAATTTTATAATTATATTGTTCGCTTCATTTTCAAGCCGTTTGCAAACTTGTTTATCTTGCAATATGTTTATCTATTTAAAATGGCGATTAGAGCATAATTAACCCTTCTTTTATTTCCCTATAAAGCATTACGTATTAAAGAAGGTAAACTATTAGGCATATCGCTATTACCACCACCATCCAACCACCGCCACCACAATTAAAATTAATTATAATAAATAACTGTGTAAGTTGAAAAAAATTAAACTTTCACTACACGCGATAGCACATGCTAGTTTTGAATAGAATAATTTTTCAGATATAAGATGAACAATGGTTGTTGTATTTCTTACGTATATTTAATAATTTCAGAGAATTTCCCGCGTGATTAAAATTTTGTATTTTCAAATGTATGTAGTATATTTAAAGAGAAAAGGGGAATTTAAAAAAAGGGAAAACGCACTTATGAGAAGAAAAATTTTAATTAATGTACGAAAGCAAAAAATTGAAGTAATGGACCTCTTAGAACAGAATTTCGCGACCAGTCGAGAACTCTTGACTGAGAAAAGATTCTCTCCGTAATTTATGCGTCTGATAAATGCAGACTGCACTTTCCGGAGCTCCTTTATTATAGCGTCGCGCATTGTTCGCTTGCAGTTTGAATTTTACGAGACGAGCGAAAGCTTCTCAGGAATGGTCCATACCAGCGTGGCTTTTCCACGTTATCGGCCAAGTGCGCGAGAAACGCGGCGAGGCATTGAGATGCCGTCCCGACGCCGAAAAGCTCAGCTAACGTCTCGGCGCCGCGCTGAGCCTCCTAGACGTGAAAGCTCCGGACAATGCCCGAGTCATTTTATCCACGTCTACCTTTAACTGTAACCACCACTTGTCAGGCGAAAACAAAAAAATAAGTAGAAAAAGTGTAAAACGAGAACAAGAAATTTGCGGAGACAAAAGTAAAGAAAAATGTAAGACACGTGTAGTACCAAATGCTGATGAACACTCACGTCTCTTTGCGAAGATTAAAAAAAAGTGGAAAAAAGTATGAGCTTTTTAGTTTTTTTATTACTTAGCAGAATCACCTTCTTTTAAGGTTTTTTCATCATTTTTGTGAGCAAAATATTTTCTAATTCGAAAATTGATTAGATATCGTTGAAACACTACCTTCATACTGCCAGGGGAAACTGGTTTTGTGACGATTTGTGACATAGGGGGGAGGGGTTTACGCAGAATGTTGCATCACACATGGTAAATATAAAAATGAATAATAATGTTTTGAAATGCTTGAAAAAATGAAAATTAGTGATTTTATTTCATAACTAAAGTATCTAAATGCAGACTTCACACTCTTTCCCCTATTTACCTTTTATCGCCTTTTTTAGAGAATTCCTCTTTTTCCCCCTGTTTTCAAGAAACTTCCCCTTTTCCTTGTTTTTTCGCTTCAATGCGAACTAAATTAATAGAATACGAAACTCTAACTATTATTCGTTGAAAGTTCATTCCTTTTAATTGAAAAGTCTACTTTTATATTGATACCTTCCCCTTTGTAATGAAAAATCTAAAACCTCAAAAAGGTCCATGCTAATTGCATAAACGAAACTTACCTTAATTAAAGTAAATGTAGAGGAAACTGGAAAAGCAAGGCTCTTCGAGGTGAGAGCTGGGAATTTGAATCTGTAAAACTAATACGTGCGAGAATCACAAGCAATAGTTCTGAAAAATTCAGAATTCTCAGCTCTGCCTTTTTATACATTGAAGATGCATATTAATATTTTTGATTCAGAATTCATCTCTTTTGGTTAAAAATTTTACTATCTGCTTCAAGATTGAACTATTTTGTTGAAAATTTATGTCTCTTTTGGTAAAAAATTAACCTTTTCGATTGCAAATTCAACTGCTTGGTTTAAAGTTGAACTTCTTTGTTAAAAATTCTTTTTATTAGTTGAAGATCCATCTCTTTGGTACAAAATTCATTTTTTTGTTGAAAATCAATTTTTCAAACTACAAATTTAACTATTTCATTTTTTGCTTGATAATTGATCGTTTTTAATTGAAAATTCAACTATTTGGTTGAATATTACCTTTTTGATTGAAAACTCATATTTTTTGACTAGAAAATTCTACTGTTTTTGTAGAGGATTCGCCTTTTTCGGTTGAAAATTAAACAATTTGGTTAGAGTTAAACTATTTTGTTGAAAATTGAATTAATTTGTTGAAAATACAACTACATTGTTAAAAAGTAATCTTTTTTCGAAAATTCGACTGTTTTATTGAACGTTCGTCCCTCTGGATTGAAAAGTCATATTTTTTTGTAGAAAAGTTCTTGGTTGAAAATGCAACTGGCTTCTAAAAAGTTCCTCAGCTTGAAGATTCAACTATTTGGTTGAAAATACAACTGTTTTTGGTTGAAGTTTAATCTGCTTTGATTAAGAATTCGACCATTTTTTGTTGAAAATTCATCTTTGTAGATTGAAAATCCAACTATTTCGTTAAAAATTAAAATATTTCATTAAAAATTCATCATTTTGAATTCTAGACATTTTAAATTGATTAAAATTTGATTGTAAATTTAAAACATCTTCAAAAATAAAGTATTTCGAAGAAAAAATCATTCAAAATTACATACCTTTAAAATATGTATAAGTCTTAAGGCCATGTTACGAGCGGGTCACGTGACCGGATTCCTACCTTACCGACACTTTTTTTCAAAATCAACTTACGTTCACACGAAACGCGATATCGAGTTGCAAATTTGGGATATTAAATAAGAAGCGCTAAGAAAGACGGCTCTGGTTCTAAATTTGAATAATATGAAAAAAGCAAAAAAAAATTATTTACAAAAAAAACTTTTTTCATAATTATAAAAATTTAGGAACAGAGCCGCCTTTCTTAGCGCTTCTTATTCATTATCCCAAATTTTCAACTCGATCTCGCGTTTCGTGTGAACGTAAGTTGACTTCGAAAAAAAGTGTCGGTAAGGTAGGAATCCGGTCACGTGACCCACTCGTAACATGGCCTTAAAAACTGAATAATTTTTAGTTCCAAATTTTCGAAGTTCAAGAATTTTCAATTTTATCTCTTCAAAATCGTAAAACTTTGAATTGTAGATCTTTGAAATTGAAGAGTTTTTAATTTTGAAAATGAAAAATTATGCAAGTTTTAAGTTTTACAGTTAAAAATTCTGTAATTCTGATGATTTAAATTTCAATTTAGAAGATTTAGAAGATTTAGAATGACTTTTGATCTTCAAAATCATACAAACTTAAGAATTTTGAATTCGACATCTTAAAAAATGAATAGTTATAAGTTGTAAATCTTCAAAATTGAACTATTCTAACAAAAAAAAACATTCAAAATTACATCTTTCTAAATTATACATATTAGGAAGGGAAGAATCTTTAACTGCAAATATTCCAGATAGACCCATTTTGAAAAGATGCTCAAAATTGCATGATTTTAAACTATAAATATTCAAAATTAAGCCATTTGGCGAATGTTCAATTGTAAATATCTTCGAAATGAATCAATGTTGAAAATGTAGAACATCAGAAAGAATCAGAATTCCAGAATCACTCAGAATAGTATTTGTTTTAAATTAAAGAAACCGTCTCTTTAACATAATTTTTTCATTTTACCAAAAATAAACTCAAAATGAAAAATATCATTTTAAATTAAAGAACAATTTTTATTGGGGCAAAAAACCATTTCTTTGAACCAAAGACATTACATTCAATCAAGAAAAGTTTCTTTGAATCAGAAAGGGATAAAATCTTAAATATTTAAATAAAAGTAATCTGTATACAGAATACTGACAGCCGATGTAGCTATTTTGAGTATTTATTATAATTTATGATTATTAATTATATTCTATAGTACTTCAAATCAAGGCATATATATTAATCTAATAATTAGGCAATGAAAATAAGAAACATGCTAGAAGCGCACATAGCGCGCTATTTGTGCTAGTTTTTTTAATTACTAGTACAAATCTCTAATTATTTAATATGTTTTTTTTATAAAGTTCATTTCTATGGGTTATTTCAGCAAATAGTGCTATTTACTATAATAACCAGAAGATTTTTCGATAAGTTATTCGCTAACTAAAATAACTTGAACATTTTGAGGAATGGTTGCGATCATAATAACGCTTTTATTAAATCAGTTAACCTAATACTTTTAACAACAATTTAGAAGATTGAAATTCTTTAATAAAGGTTTTAGGTATTGTTACTTTCTGTTTAATCTGTCGTTAAATTTGTCATAGTATTCATTTTTAACATTATAAAAAGACTTTGTTTTTATGGGTATTTTTCTACATAATGAAATAAATATACTAATCAAATTATAAGGATATTGAAATTTGTATAACGTTATTACAATGTTTTATTGTAATTACTGAACTTTAACATTATACTATAACTTTGGATACATAGATTTTCTATCAAAAAACGCTGTTACGTAATTTATGGATGGTCTCTTAGTTCCAGTGGGAAAGAGAAATGACCATATGAACGAAAATTAACGATAAAATCAGGAACATATCTACTAATACTAGTAATTATTCTACATAGTAAATTTATACTAATGCAGTAAAATTATTCAGAAACTTAAGACTTTATTATTCATTACAAAGCCACATATTTTTAGTATAAATAACAAGCTTTTTTGACACGAAGATGTGACATGAAAAACGGGTTTATGAGAAAAGAAGGGTGACTCGGTGACATACCAATATCACGGTCTGTGGCTTTGCTTATTAAAGCTCTCCATGAGATTACATTACCTTTCGCGGTTTATGGGGGAGTAAATATGAACCTATAAATATATGTATATCCGTGTGAAAATATATGTAACGACCAAATAAAAGCGAAAAGAGACGATTTTGTACGAGACGCTATCTTCCAATTCTTCGAGTGGAATGAATCGCTTGCAGGGTAATTAGGCAGACTACCTTCCGGAGTCGTTTAAACCCCGATTTCTTGGTTCCTTGAGTTACAGGGAGGAAAGGGTAAAAACCAGGGACGGCGCAATTTAGTACAAATAAAAAAATCAGATTTGAAAAACATCAAAAATTATATTTTTTTTATTCGTAGTATTGCAATTTCCAAATTCATTGGAAAATTCGTTGGAAAAGGGGATGGACTAGTCTTCCCGAAAATTCGGGACGACTAGCCAAACTTATGGAAAATGTTTGACTACTCATCTCAAATTTTGGGATGACAAGACACTTCGTATTTTTAAACATCAAACCTTTCCGTATGTATTCAAGTAAATATTCTTTGCTACATATTTTGAGCAATTTCCATCATCTTTTGTATGTAATTGTTTTTAAACCATGTTTACGCTTCTTTCTTTCCAATTTGTTTTATTTTATTTTAATGCTGAAGTCCAATTTCATCACAATTTGTCAGAGATGCTTCTGAAATAGGCAAAATCGTTTTGATTTTGTTAGAAAAAACTAGACAAGAAAAAATAATGAAATTACGAATATTTTGTACGACCTTTTGAAATTATCAATTAAAATGACAAATTATAAATACGCAACATCCAATGTCAGGAATATAAAATGGGAGAGGGAAATGTAAGCGAGGTGATGGAAATAATCATGGGAAACCCAAAATGGGTTTTAGAGTGCACAAGCAAAGAAGAAATTAGTGAAGGAGGGGATAGAAATGGATGGAATGAGGAATGTAAAGAGAAGAAGAAGAAAGTGAGAAAGGAATTAAGAAAATGAAGAAAACTGAAAAGTATAGTGGAGAAGAATATAAGGGAAAAAAGGAGTATACGGAGTTTTGTGATAAAAAACGAGGAGAAAAATAAAAGGTTTGAGGAAGAGGCGGAGAAGGTTAGGACGAAAGAAGAGGTTTGGAAGGTAGTAGATGAAGAGATAAAGAGGGTATAGAATAAACTAGGATATTGAGATGGTAGAATTGCAAAATTATTTTATGGATTTGCTAAGAGTGGTTGAGAGAAAAATTGAGAATGGCAGAAAATATGGTGGGGAAAGAGTGGAGGAAGGGGCCATAACAAGGGAAGAAATAGATGAGATATACCTGATATATATATATATATATATATATATATATATATACACCTGATATAGATGAGATTCCAAATGAAGTCTGGAAAAATGGGGGGGGGGGGGGCAGAACTGAAAGAATGGTCATCGATCACGTGTAATAGAGTATGGAGAGGAGAAGGGAGGTCAGAGGTATGGAAAGAAGGAGTAGTAGTACCCATAGCGAAGAAAGTCAAACGGGACGAGGCTAAAGATGATAGGGGAGTGACCAAAAGTACCAAAGTATTTAGAAAAGAGATGTGGAGAGACAAGATGGAACAGAAGCAGACTTTAGTTTAAGAAACGAGGTAAGGCAAGGGGTGTATCTGGAAAAGAAATAGAACAGAAAGTGCAGAATCTGTGAATGGGAAGAGGAAACATGGGAGCGTGTAGGGGAAGGATGTAGGAGAGGAATGGAAGGCATAGGTAGCTGGAAGAGAATGTGGTAAAAATTCTAGGAAAGGATGGATTAGGTGAGGAGTGGATGATGGAGTTGAAGGGAGCTAGAAGAGCGAATGAGAAAGAATGGATGTGCAAATGTGGCAAAATGGAGGCAGAAGAGAAGTGAAAGAAAAAGGAAACATAATTCGCTTAGATTAGAAGGGTAAATATTTGTAAGTAATGGCTATGCAATAGTACAAGTAGATTAAGATGCGGATGCGCTCTCGCTTTCGATTGCTTGCTCACTCGTTTGCCAGTACACTGCAGTCCCGCTTTACCCGTTCCCGATAGACCAGACAAGGTAGTGCGAGGGGGCGAGAGAGAGGCGCTGGGTGGTCAGCGGAGCAACCATGGAGAATATTCATAAGGAGACCAAAGTAATATAACGAAAAACGAGCATATTTTTTCGCACAGTGCACACACCTGAACTTACCGTGCGTGGCGCTAGTATGAACATATGTAAAAAAAATATGGCCGCCGTACCAGGCAATATTTGTGCATATCTTTATACTAGCGCCACGAACGGGAAGTTCAGGCGCGTGTACTTCGCAAAAAAATATGCTCATTTTTCGTGAAGTCAATGTACAGGCCTTTGGTCTCCTTATGTCTATTCTCCATGCGAGCAACTCCGCAACAACGCAGGGGTGTATGAAAAAAGCAGGCAGTACCCTCGGAAGTTTAAAATGCAGTCCTAATGACTTGAACAATTAACAATTAAAAGCGTTTGAAGTTGAAAATTTTTGATAAAAAACATTGATCATTTAAGATTTATTATTTATTAAAATATTTAGATGTTCTGAAAAAAAATTGAAAAATAATTTTAAATTTGAAAAAATTTAAGACCACTTCTAGAATTCTGAAGATTTTGAAATAAAATTTTGAAGCTTTTCAAGGATGTTTTAACTATTTGAAATGAAAAGAATTTAACTTCTAATTTACGAAGTGTTCAGTTAACAAATTTGAATTTTTCAAATTTCAATGTTTCTAGCTTAAAATTGCTTAAAATAATATAATTTTGAAAATTTTAAAGTTCATTGATTGATTCTTTAGTTTAGAGCATTGAAAATGATAAACTGGATTTATATTTTTGAAATTAAATCTGAATCTTTGAACTCTATAATTTATAAAAGTTAAAAATTCTAAATTTTGCAGCTTATCTGCATCTGATTTAAAATTGTTTAATTGAAAAGTGTTAGTACCTTCCATTTCTACATGTAAATTATTGATAATTCGAATACAAAATTTTTGAAAACAAAAACTTAAACTTCAATTTAAAAAATTTAAAATTCAAGAGTTCCACTTTGAGTGCTTTAATTTGTAGTTTATTTTTCATTCCTTCAAATGGAAAAATGTTTAGCTTCAGAGTTCGAATTTTTTAATTTTATTGACCGTGACAAATGTTTGCGAACCGAGAAAAAACCGGGAAATGACGGCCCTGATTGTTTATGGTTTGGAGAGTCCCGATTGACCCACAAGGCCATTGAGGCTACCCCCGACACGGTGGGTAAAGCGGGACTGCAGGTGTACATCCAAAATGGCACTATCGTAAAAACAGAAGTAAGAATCGAGATATAAGAATTTATGTAAATAGTTGTCAATAGTTGTAAATAGTAAGGATAAGATAATATAAAATATGTAGACGAAAATATTGTAAGAAACGGAGGTCATGTAAAATAGGTATATCCAATTTGAAATATATATATATATATATATATATATATATATATATATATATATAAAGCTGTCATCCTTGGGTCGCTTCGTGTCCTCAAGACACACGAGGGTTTCGCCGGCCTGTCGTTGTGATTTTGTCGTTGCCTATGACCACCCATATCACGGTTGTGAGACGTGGCCATGGGTGTAATTTACCGCGGTGCTACTGGGGGCTATTGACATTTTGTCGGATGGCAGTTGCTCTTAGTGGGACCCTGCGGTGGTTGTTTAACTTTGTTTCAAATTATATATGAAGTGATCTCAAGTTCGAATTAAAAAAAATACAAACTATTCAAAGTTTCATTCACAAACAAAAAATTGGCAATTACACGAGATCTTCATTATCTACAGAAATTTCAGTAACAATAGTATTGGATAATGGATTCATAATTATGTAAAAGATTCACTGATACTTAAAGGAAAAGTATTTTCAGTTCAAACAGAAAAATCCTGGAAAATCAAATCAACAAAACTAAATTATATTTGAAAAAATTAATTTTAATTTAGAAACCGTTCACTGTATCCCCGATTCATGTATTTTCATACCTTTAAATCAACTATGTGACTTCGTGAGTTTTAAATGTCATACAAAATCGAAAAGTCACGTGGAATTTTCCGGTTAGAAAGAAATGCGGAGAAATTATATAAGATCGCTATTAATTCTACTTATTTTTGTTTGATAATTAGGCCTATTTTTTCTTTATAATCTTCACGTAAACTATGAACACAATTGTAAATTTCAAATTTCTGTCAAAATTAACGCTATATTCAGACATTAAACATTTTCGTTTCAGCTATATAATATCATTGTTTTAATGATTTAAGAATACGATTCATTAATAATAATAGTCCACATAAATTATGCTGAAAATCCCCATTTGAAAGATTTGGCCAATATCATTGGTTCGTTTTCAAAAAATTACATTACATTTCAAATTTCAGGTGATTTCAATGGGGTAAAATGTGCAAAATAAAATATCCATATTTATGTGGATGTAACTGCAAAGTAAAGTAAATGAAACTTTATTTAACACTGTAAAGAAGTAAGATTTATGGAAATGAAAAGCTAATAAAAGATTTAAAAATAGTTTTGTTACTTATAAAAATTATAAATGGTCAAAAAAGGATTTCTCTAAATGGGACATGAAGTCAAAGTTCAGTTAATTATTTAAACAATTAGAATCTGATGATCTTCAATGTCACTTTTCTGGCTGTTTCATCAGCATAATTTCACTCATTTAAATTTAGAGGGCTAATGGTCATGTAGATAAGATACTGGCAGTGGTTATAGAAAGGAGACATATAAATATGCCGCAGACAGCTAAGGTAACAAAATTTATATTATGCAATAAAACTTTCAAAATTAATAAATCAAATGATACTGATAAAAGTAAGTGACTGATGAAGAAACATGTGATTACGGTTTCTAAAATTATAAACGTCTTTTTAGTCCAAATAAATAACGCATATAACGTAAATCTGTTCATACGCTAATGAGTGAAATAATTTCGTGAGTTGCATTATATAACGACTCGTACAGATATTGAAACATCTTCTATAAGACTATACAATAGCCTCTTCTATTGAGAAAAGATGAAGATTGGTTTTTGTACTTCGTTCTTCAGCTTAGCAATTTTCCTTAATTATATTGGTGAGTGTAAAAATATATAACAATATAATATAATTTAAGCAACTTTGTATGTATACAGAATTTTTCATTGAAACCAGTTTTGAAATTTTATGTTGAAATATTCTATAAACAACATTCTTTTTAATAAACCCAAGATCTTAGTGAGTTTCTTTTTTAAACCTCTGGGTGATCGAAACATCATCAGAAATTCACAATATTGTAAAAAACTTGTCTGAAAGTGTCATTTTGAATTCCTAATGAATTCTAAATATCTTACGAATATTATTATTGATTATTATTTGATAAAAAGGATCAATAGCGTACACCCCCGTGCAGAAATTTCAGAGGGGCCCTGGTCGGGGCCCGATCTGGCAAAATATGGCCCCAATCCGGTATCCCAGTTAGGGCCAGACTCGAAATGAAACGCCTAATCCGATCAGGGCCTGACTGGGGTATCCATCAGGAAGGCCCGATCTGGCCCCGAACAGGCCCCTTATAATTTTTATTTATAAGAATATTATTAAAATATTATTTATTTAATAAAAAAGTTAACAATTAATTAAGAATATTAAACATTATATAAGAATTTTGAAAAATATTCTGAAGCTTGTCGTTAGATTCATGTATTTTGTTGAAAATTGATCTTTTTTGATAGAACGTTAATCTTCTTGGTCGAAAATTATCCTTTTTGGTTAAAAATGTAAGAATTTTCTTTAAATTTGGTATTTTTGCTCAAAGTTAATTTTTTATCAGAGTTTCTATCTGAAAATTTAACTATTCCATTTTCAGTTTATGAGATAAAAATTCGACTATTTGGTAGGAAATGTAAGAATGTTCTCAAAAAGTTGTCTTTTTGGGTAGAAAATTAATCTTGTTTGTTGAAAATTTAACTGATTGGTTGAAAATTCAACGATTTGGTAGAAATGAATGTTTTTTTTTTTGTAGAAAATTCATATTTTTTGTTAAGAAGTCGTCTTTCTGGGTAGAAAATTATTCTTGTTTGTTGAAAGTTCAACATTTTGGTTGATAATTCAACTATCTTGTTAAAAATTCATATATTTTGTTAAAAAGTCATATCCTTGTGGGTATAAAATTATTCTTGTTTGCTGAAAGCTCAACTTTTTGGTTGATAATACAACTAGCTTGTTAAAAATTCATCTTTTTTATTGAAAATTATCTTTTCTGTTAAAATTTTTTTTTTTTTTTGAAGTCACTATTTTCTATAATATTAGACTTTTCGGCTTAAAACCTATACTTTTTTGTTGAAAAATCAGCTTTCATTGTAGAAAAGTTAGCTTTTTTGGATGTAAATAAACTTTTTTGATCAAGAATCAACTGCTTTCTAAAAAATTTCTTCTTGAAAATTCTAATATTTGATTGAACTTTAATCTTTTTTGTTTGAAAATTCGACAATTTGATTGAAAAGTATTTTGGCACGTGGAGCAAAGTATAAAAAAGTGAGGTTATAATGCCAAAAAGTTTTAGACGCTTTCTCGAAGTTCACTGTCGGAAATCTTAGAGAGCTTGATAATTCTAGTTTGATATGAACACCTCACCCCGGTCTAAAAACTTTGCGTAAATGATTAACGAGGTGAATTGAGAATTATTTAAAGCGATTTATCCACATGACTTTGCCGGTTTATCTGTTTACTGCTCGTCACTTTTACAAACTTGTCTTCCTTTCGTCCTTTCGTTGCCAAATAATCGAACGGAAGACTAATCGAATACATTCGAGATTAGCGCGGCAAATTAAAATCTAAATAAGTATAAAATCTAAACAGATTAAAAAATACCTACAATAATTAATACTAACTTGATAATTTTATATTTATTAACTAATTTAATACGCCCGTAAACATACATTTTTAGACATTTTGTTCGAATGAATTAAAGCTTTTTTTAGTTTTTTCTCGTTTCTTATATTATTTGTATACGAGAAGTTAAATTTAACTAATTAACATTAGGTTAGTCACTGGAATGAAAATTAGTTGAATATTCACTTATTAAGACAGAAAGTAATTTTAAATTTAATTAATTCTAATTTTTAAACTAACTATGAATTAACAGAGCGTACCCCGATGTGGCCCGGCCAGGACCACAACAGTAGCCATGATCAGGGTCGGGTTGGCCTAACCCGATCGGGGCCACGTCGGAAATCAGAATCAAATTGGGCAATTTCTCCACGGGGCTTTACAAAGTAGTAGCTCCAAATTTGAGCCAAATATTATGGGTTCTCAAAGCCCCATAAGTGATACATTTGAATTTCACATAATATTGAGGTTCATTCACGTTTTTGGAACTTTTTTTCATGGAATAATTTTGAATTGTTTAAATAATTTAAATTCTTTTTAAGATTTAATATTTTCAGTTAAATCGCAAAATGAATGTATTTTCTAGGCGTTATAAGTTTCTTAATCAGTGATGATGGACAAATAATTTTTTTAAATAATTTTTATATTATTCAAATGATACCTATATTTGTTCAAGTACATGCAGACATGAGAATGACAACTAGATAAGGACCAATTTTTCGAAATTCTGTTTTTAATGATTTCAAGTAATTTTGGATACATCGATACATCGATGCACATTAGGAATATGCAAAAATCGTTTCCCTTTCATCTGAAAAAAATGATTTTTAAATTATGAGTATGACAACTGGATAGGGACTATTTGGTTTTTCTGCCATCAAACACAGAAAATTAAAAAAAATAATGTTTTTACCTCCTTAAACCATTATAATTAATGGCCACATGCTTCTATAATTTTCACTGAATTTTCTATCATGTACAATAGAAATAATTTTCGGCAGATTTTAATATTGTTAGGTACTTCTTTGTTTTCTAAGAATACCCTTAAATTTTTTGACAACTTAAATTTTTTTATGCAATTTTAGTTTGTTCATATATTTCATTTTCAGCACTTTTTGATAGATTGGAATATTTTTAGGTACTACTTTGTTTTCTATGATTCACTCTTAAATGTTCAAACAAATTAAAATTGTTCAAACAATTTATTTTCTTAACTTCATTTTATTATTTTCATATTTGAAGTATTAAAATTATTTCACTTCTATATCTTCTTACAGAATTAAGTTCGCAGAATTATGATAGACTGCCCGGACAGGTCCACGTGCCGCGCACTGCGTTTTTTGGCAGGTGATAAGCCAGCATGCTAAAAGTTACTG
>CAKNYM010053335.1:424462-511105 GCA_932195095.1 Andricus curvator | reverse complement strand
CATGCTGGCTTATCACCTGACAAAAAACGCAGTGGGATCTTGGACTATCTAGACGTAGCGACGAAGATGAAAACTCATATGAAAATCGTCAATGCATACCACCAACCGAGGCCGCAGCTAAGGCTAGAACGAAATTACCTGGTGCTCACCTAGTTCCTGATAATCTTTTATACGAAAAAGATGGCCTCTTCTTTCCACTTAAAATTTTTGTTGCAGCAAACAAGCATCATTTCACGTTCGGAAGAATCGAAAATGGTTACGTTCGTCCAATATATAATGAAAATCGCAAAATGGTTGTGATAAACTGTATTCAGAATTCTGTACACGAAATAAGCGCACGAGAAGCTGAAGGACTGGGTATTAATAAGCCTATCCCAGCTGCCCCAGTCAAACCTTCCACAGGCCCCAAAAACAACCTCGGAAACAACCGACGCATAAACAAACACACACCCAATTAATTCAAGTCGAGAAAACAGCCGAATTACTATTTGGTATAATTTTCATTCTTCCGAATCACCAGTTTCCCTAATTTTCAGTTTTCCAAATTATCATTTTACATCTTTCATTTTGTGGAATATGTCTGCTTCATATTAGACTGTAGAGGATACGTTTGTGTGTGGTGTCTTTCACATGTAAAAATCATGTGTTTCTGTGAAATAAAATGACAGAGATTCTGAAGGAATATATCAAGTTTCATATTAAATTTATTCAGAAAAAAGATCTTCTCCTTTCACTCCGCTAGGATTCGAACACCAGGTCAACTGATTTCCGGTCAGATGCTCTAACCACTGAGCTACTAGAGAGATCAGAGGAAGAATCCTTTTTCTGAAATACGCATTATTATGCAAGATGTTATATTCCTAGTAGAAGTTTCATATTATAGAAAAAACTCCAAACTTGAAAATTTTCTACAAAGTTCCCTGTTTCACTGAGGCACGTGAGCTCTAAGCTCAATTTGAAAAACTTGCTCAATTTTTCCCATGCAAAATACATGGGAAAATTCAAGGAGCTTGCTAGTCCCCTAAATATATTCGGATTAAACTAAACATTGCGGGGCATATTCATTTTATGTATGTGAATTGAAACAAAACTTTGAGTTAGGAGTCATAATTTCAAATGTTGGAAAATAGGGACCATCCTAACGCAGAAGCTTTGGGGATGAAACAATACACCCAGAAGATGCTGTAGTGATTTTTTGACCATTGGAAATTCACATGAAAATTCTTCTAGAACGTCTAAAACATCCAATAACAAATTTTCTAGAATTTCTTTCTCCACAATATTTTCAAAGGGGAGAGTTCTATTGACAATTTCCAAATCATCCCTGTTTGAAAAACGGCTGAAACATCTGATATTATGAACTCCCAATAAGCACTCGAGTCTCGATGGAGATTGATGGCAATAAGCCATTAAATCGCAATTCGTCGACCTGATATTAGCTCTGATTTCAATGTAGCAGAACAATCAATCATTTTCCATTGCTTGTTGGATGGGTACCAAGGCACCCGCAATCTTGCTCACAGAATCCGTCGCTGAGTGGAACAATTAAAGGAGAGAATTCTTCGTCAAGGGGGGCGGGTGTCATTCGAATGAAACTTAAATTCACCGCAGGGCTAATCGACCAAAAAGCGCATTCCTGGCGGAAGTAATGTCGTTTTCCAGCATTAAGCCAGGGTCGTGCTGACGAGTTCCAAGATGTGTGCGGTCTTCTTCGAGGCAAAAATGGAGGCGTTTTCAACCTGAACCAGGGAGACAACCATCTAAGGAATGATGGTATTTTTTTTCATCAAATATCTGTCGATAATTTCGTTATATTTGATTTCAGAAAATACAAGGTTGCTCGTATTAACGAACTTTTTAAAAAGTTCTGAGAAAATCTATATCAGACTTCACAGCCCAAAATGATTTCACAACAGAAGAAATAGGGTGATTTTTCGCGGAAATAGTTTCACTATGAAACATTTTTTACCTTAGGTCGAAATTTGTTGCATTTTCAATAAAATAGTTCATTTTCCAAAACAAAAAAATTCGACTAAAAGTGATGAATTTCCAATAAAAGAGTTCAGCTTTCAAGCTAAAAAGTTGAATGTTTTAGAAAACAGTTGATTTTTAAAGCCGAAAGGTGAATTTTTAACGAAGAAAGATGATTTTTCATTCAAATAGTTGAATTTTCAACAATAACAAAAATTAATTTCAGAATAAACAGTTGCATTTACAATCAAATAGTTGAACTTTCAAGCGACAGACGAACTTTCAACAAAATGGTTGAATTTTGAACTAACTGGTTAATTTTTTAACCTACAAAGATGAATTATCAACCAAATAGTCAAAGTTTCAAACAAAAAAGATTGAACTTCAACCACAAACAGTTGCATTTCTAACCAAATAGTTGAATCTTTAAGCCAAAAATACGAATTTTATAGAAGACAGTTAATTTTCGACCGACAAAAATTAATTTTCAACCAAGAACTTTTCTATCAGAAAAGATGAATTTTCAATCCAAAAGGAGGAATTTTCAATAAATCAATTGAATTCAACTAAGACAGACACCTTCTTAATCAAAAAGGATGAAATTTCTACCAAAGTAAATTAATTTTTACACCAAAAAGGCAAATTTATGAAAAAGTTTGTAATTGTTAACTAAGAAAGATTTTTCAGACGAGAAAGAAAAAAAATTCAACGAAATTGTTGAATTTTCAAGCAAAAAGACGATTTTTTAACATGAAAATATGAATTATCAGCAAAAAAGTTCATTATCAACCAAATAGTTGACTTTTCAATTAAAAACGATCAATTTTCAGCCAAAAATGGTATAGTTCAAATAGCAAAACGAATTTTTAACAAAATAGTGGAATCTTTAGCCAATAAATTGAATTCTTAACAAAGTAGTTCAACTTTTAACCAAGTAGTTAAACTTGCAACCAACAAAGATGCATTTTCAATAAAAAATTAAATCGTTAAATTTTCAATAAAAAACTATAAATTTTCAACTAAAAATATATTAGTTTAATCTTCAGTTTAAAAAATTAATTTTCAACCGAAAAAAAACGAATTTTCAACACAATACATGAACTTCAAACTAAATAATACAATTTTCAACTAAAAGCGATAAATTTCCAGCCAAATATGGTATAGTTCCACTTTCAGTTAAGAAAGTTGATTTTAAAAAACAAGCTAAACGAATTTTCAACAAAATAATGAAATCTTCAACCAATAAAATGAATTTTTAACAAAGCAGTTCAAGTTTCAACCAAATATGTAGTTGAATTTTTGACCAAAAAGATGACTTCTCACGAAAATAGGTGAATTTTTTATAAAATAATTAAATTTTTAATCAAAAGGTATAATTTTTGACTAAATAAGTTGAATTCTGAACCAAAAATATAATAGTAAACTTTTTAATTACAAATAATTAACTTTCAACCAAAAAAATTTGGATTAATTCAGTTCGCATTCAAGCGAAAAAACAAGAAAAATGGGAAGTTTCTTGAAAACAGAGGAAAAAAGAGGAATTTTTTTCAAATGGGAAAAATGGGAATAGGGGAAAGAGTATATATATATATATATATATATATATATATATATATATATATATATAAAATTTTGGTCTTTTCTTTTCCGAGGAGGCCAAAAAGTTTCTAGTGGGTGCCAAAATGACTTCCTGAAAGTTGAAGCAAAGAAAAATGATCTCAGTTCACACAACGCGGTCAAAGGTCAAAATCACGAAAAAATGAATTTTTCTCGTTATTTTCAAGCGAATAATTTTTTCTCTGACTTAGATAAAAGGTAAAAGTTGTATTCTATAATAATTTAAGTACCTATATAGTATAGACTTTATCAAAAATGATCTTATGTTCGGTACTTTAACTGAAGTGTGCGAGCATAAGATCATTTTTAATGCGGTCTTTACTGAATAAGAACTTATATTAACATAGTATACAATTTTTTACTCTTCCTTGCATCAGAAAAAAAATCATTTGCTTGAAAATAACGAGGAAAATTCAATTTTTCGTGATTTTTACCATTTTTAGTACTATAACTTGAGTATGCGAACATAAAGATAAATTTTGATGAGGTCTATACTGCATAGGAACTATGAATAACATAAAATATAACTTTTACCATTCACGCATGTCATACAAAAAAATTATTCGCTTGCAAATAACAAGAAAAATATAATTTTTCGTGATTTTCACCTTTTACTGCGTTGTGCAAACTGAGAGAATTTTTCTACTTTAGTTAATCTTTCAGGAAGCCATTTTTACAATGATTCTGTAAAACTAAATATTCATAATTGAATATTATAAAGCTTCGTTGAAGTGAAAGGTAAGAATTTATCGATTATACCATCTACATTCTGTTAAATAAACGAAGTGCTCAGCTAAAAAATGTAATGTCCCTTATATGTTAAATTCTCATATTTTTCAAATACGGTATGGAAAATAATGCTTTTAAACAATCAGATGACAAATAGCAGTAGTGAAGAAATAAATATCTGCCAAGCAAGATTAATAAACCTAATAAAAATGTGACCATTTTTACAGAGGCCATATAAATTGACTGAGAGTTTAGATTGACGTCCATGTCGCCATTAAGATAATTGCAAAGTAAGGACCACTTTTAATCGCACGACATATTTTATCTGATAAGTTTGATCTCAAATCGACAGGAATATTTCATCTATTAAATCTTGAGCATCACACTAATCTACTCATATTCCAGGATTCACAAAAAGAGAACTCAGCTAATCATATTCTATCATCTGAAGTTCACGTTTGCTCAGTCCAGGGTACACTGTTTAATTCCGGCATTTAGAAAAGCAAATAGCTTCAACATTAAGAGAAGCATTACGCTATAAATAGGTAGAAAGTCGTAAAAATGAACGTAACGAGGTTCGCACGTGAGTGCGGTAAAGCTGAACGATGCACGCACTCGTTGAGATCTGGAGTATGTGTGTAATAGCATCCGATAACAAAAATTGATGGTCTCTTCTTAATTCTTTTAGCAAGGAAACCTAATGTTTCTTGGTATAATTTATCATTAGTTTTGAAATGAACGTTAATTTACTTTATTTTTTTAATTATTCACTAATTATTGTCATTTGTAAGATTTTTTCCACCCCTCCCCTTCTTCATCAAAACAAAAAACATATAAACATAATATTTGAACAGATTTAACAGTCCAAAATGCTGCGGAAACAGGGGAAAGAGGATGATTTTTCACGAAAATAGGGGAATACATTTTTTAAAATAAATTTAATATATAGGTCCAGATTATATTCAATGTGAAACGCTTAAGACTTCAAGTCGAAATGAATTACATTTTCATCAAAATAGTTCAATTTTCAACAAAATAGTTGAGTTTTCAAGCTAAGAAGTGGAATATTTTAGAAAACAGTTGAATTTGAAACAGTTGTACTTACAACAAAATAGTTGAACTTTCAAGCAAAAGAAACGAATTTTCTGTAACAAAATAGTTGAATTTTTAACCCAAAAGTTAAAATATCAATCTACAAAGATGAACTTTCAACCAAATTGTCAAATTTCAAATCAAAAAGGATTAAACTTTAACCACAAACAATTACATTTTTAAACAGATTCTTGAACCTTCAATCCAAAAAGGCGAATTTTTTAGAAGAGACTTGAATTTTCAACAAAACAAATGAATTTTTTAAACAAAATTCAACTTTTCAACCAAATAATTGAAATTTCAACAAAACAGTTAAAGTTTCAACCTACAAAGATGAATTTTCAACGAAATAGTTGAACTAAAAAAAATTATTAAACAAACAGTTGCATTTACAATTTAATAGTTGAACTTTCGAGCGAAACGAATGAATTCTCAAACAGAAAATTTTAAACCTCAAGCAAAACAGTTGATTTTTTTACAAGACAGTTGCATATTCAACCCAAAAGGACAACTTTTCAAACCAAAAAGATGAATCTTGCACAAGGCAGTAAAATTTTCCACCAAAAAAGTCGAATTTTTAACATAATAATTGATCAAGAAAATAGTGAACTCTGAACCAATTAGTTAAATTTTCAATCAAAAATTAATTCTCAACAAAAAATATAATAGTTGATATTTCAACAAACAAAAAAAAGATTTTAACTGTAAACCAAAAACAGTCGAATTTAACCAAGAAAATGAATTCTCAACGAAAAATGTAGTACATAGTTGATATTTCGATCAAAAAAGATTTTAATCTTTTAACAATTGCAAAATTAATTTTTAGCCAAACAATTGCACTTTTAACCAAAAAATATTAAATTTCTATCAAAAGGGATGAATTTTCTACTAACATAAGAAAGATTTTTCATTCAAGAGAGAAAAAAATGTTAATCATATTGTTGAATTTTCTATCAAAATAATAGAATTTTCAACCCAAACAGACAAATTTTCAACAAAACAGTTGAATTTTCAGCCCGAAAATATGCGAATCTTCCAAAAAAAAGTTATTTTTCAATCAAATAGTTGAATTGAATTTTAAACTAAAATCAATCAATTTTTAACTCAAAACAGAATTGTTAAATTTGCAGTTCAAAAAATTGGTCTGAAACAAAAAAATGAATTTTGAACATAATAGTTAAATTTTTAACCATTTCTACATATAAAATGAATTTTTAAGAAAGTAATTCAATTCTTAACCAAGTAGTTGAATTTTCAGTCAAGAAGATTAAGTTTCCCAAAAAAAGGAATTTTCAACAAAATTGGTAAATCTGCAAACAATAAAATGAATGTTTAACAAAGTACAGTCAAACCTGGATTTAGCGAACCTTGATTCAGCGTTTCCGAGAATTGTCGCTGCGCAGCGGGGATGCATGAGAGGACCTGCGGGGGGGGGGGGGGGTTCAGTCAGGCATGACAAAACAGAGAGAGAAACAGAAGAGAGACAAAATAGTTCGGAGAGCCTGGATTGAACGCGGCCGTCAGCCCCAAAACCGACGCTAAATCCAGGTTTGACTGTAGTTCAACTTTTAATCGAACAGTTGAATTTTGAACCAAAAAAGATTAATTTTAAATGAAGTATTTAATGGTTGAATTTTCAAGCAAAAGCGATCAATTTTCAGTCAAAAATGGATAAGTTATATTTTCAGTTGAGAAAATTAATTTCTAAAAAAACAAATTATTTTTAACAAAATAGTAAAATCTTCAACCAAACAGAATTCTCAACCAAAAGAGATGAATTCTGATGTAAAAATATATTAGTGGACTCTTCATTTAAAAAGAATCAACTTTCAACGAAAAATAGTTGGATTTTCTTATTCGGTTCTATTAATCCAGTTCGAATTTAAGTGAAAAAACGAGAAAAAGGGGAATTTTCCTGAAAACATTTTTTCCAGCATTTCAATAAATTGTTATTCAGATTTATATTTTCCATGCGTGATGTCACATTTTGCATTAATCCCTCCCCACCCCCTACGTCACAAATCGTCACAAAACCGGCCCCCCCCCCCCCCCCGGCAGTTTGACGTAGTTTTTGAACGGCCCCTATCTATAGACTAAAATTTATATTTATCACGAGGATAAAGTTTTTAAAATCATTTATAAATTTTAAGAAATACTGAAATTTCGAGAAATATTTGATTGTTCAATTAAGTGTTGGATAAAAAATTGATACATAAGAAGGATCGACGGACAAAAAACTGCAAAAACTTTTTTACTGAGTAGTGAAAAGAGCGCTTTGAAAAAAGAAATCATCTCCGAGCAAACCTTTGTTAAAGAAACGGGGCGTAAAAAACGCCGATTTTGACTCAGAAAGAGTTGCATACATTTTTTATTTTTTGCTTAAAAAGAAAGAATAAATTAACAAGAAATTACTCTAGAGCTATGACTTAGCTCCACTGATTAGTTAAAGGAGGGCTTAGAAAAAGCAACAAATGTGATAACATCTTCTTAAATAATGGCGCGTCCTAAAAAATTCCGGACCTGACACAGAAAAAGCGGCATAATTTTTTAATTTTCCAATTAATTGAAAAAAATGCGGTTTTAAGCTATAACTTGGCTAGATCAAACCTTGAAAGGAATATCCTGAAATAAGCAACCACATCCAAGGAATAACCTTGTCAAATATACGGCGCGTCCCCAAAAACGAAAATATTGACACACGAAGAGTTGAATAACTTTTTTCTCTTTTCAAACATAGCTTTTGACTCATTCCAGAATCGAACTGAATCATAATCTTCTACTGGGACATGTGTGAGGTTAAAACAATTATTTCAAGTCAATAAAAAAAATTTCTGAAATTTGGCGCTTATGCCCTTTTCCCGCCGACCCTTCATATATATATTCCTTCATTTCCAATTTTTCGACCTTCTTAACTTTCAATTTCTTGGATGGTCCTCCAAAAAGTCGTCATCGTTTCGTCAAAATTGTCATGAAAAAGTAAACACTAGCTGTGAATTCGATCTCGAATGTTTCCACTTTCTTTGTATTTATAATTATATGGTGCTCATTTCACGAGCACTTTGCTTCCCGTTAGCAAATGTATTTGCTTCCTCATAGAGGAAGCATTAGTTATTTTTTTCAATAATAGACAAACCAAAGTCTTCATTCTGATCAATTTAAAATTAGAAATTTACAAAAAATACAAAATTACAAAATACTACAAACCATTTTTTAAATACAAAGACAAATCAGACAAATCAAATTTTCTATTCGAAATGATAATTTTTCGAGCTGGAAAAGGGAAAAGTTCTGCCGCACCCTATCCCTTTCCCAGCTTTATAATTTCTTTACAAAAATGTTCAGAATTATTCTATTTGAAAATTTATGATCAAAAAGTCTTTTCTATTCATGCTTCAACATTGAATTATATCGATGAAAAAAGTTTTTCCATTTGAAACAGATGTTTCAAATATTAAAAATGAGCATAGCTTCCTTAATCTTCAATAAAGTGTATTAATATTATAAATCAATCGATTTGCCTCGAATCAAGGAATCTTTTCCGTTCTTGCATCAATTTTGAATTATATTAGTGAAAAAAGTTTTACTATAAAAATCGATTTTAAAAAGATATAAATTACCATAACTTCCCTAATCTTTAATAAAAAGTATTATCATTGCAGGTCAATCGATTCGCCTCGAACCTAGTAATCTTTTATATTCTTGCATCAACTTTGAATTATGTTGAAGAAAAAAGTTTTACGATAAAAAACCGTATTTTCAAATATTATGCATTACCATAGTTTCCTTACTCTTCAATAAAGTGTATTAATTTTATAGGTCAATCGATTCGCCTCGAATCAACACATCTTTTCTGTTCTTGCATCAACTTTGAATTATGCCAATGAAAAAAGTTTTATAAATAACCGATTTTAAAAATATTATTGAGTGCTAAAAAAAATGCAGTAAATATTTGTAGAAATCCTTAGTTCAGTTTCAAGATATTATTATTAGACATTTTTAAATTGAGGAAGGTTTAATTAAATGAATTAAAATTTTTTGGAAAATGTTACCATTACAAAGCTTCCTCTATGAGGAAGCGAAATTTGTAAAAACTTTCATTTCAGACGAATAAAATTAAAATGCATCTGACTTAATTTGCAAATTAGCGAATTTTAATGCCTTTACAGTAAAAGTATATATAGAAAAATTATTGTCGGGAGAAGAGTATGACAAATTAGTTTTAGTAAGATGCAAAATCAAAAATCGAATAAAACTTCTTAGACAATTAAAACGCTCATAAATAATATATTTTTTAAAGGGATGCTTTCCTACTTACAGTCCGAGAATAAGACATATGCAGTTATGCTTGTACCCGTGCAGAAATCGCCAAGTTTGTTCCATGTTCCAGACTTGGGCCAGGCTGGGCGCCCCTAGCCTGGATCTAGCTCGAATTTTGCAATGGCTCGAGCTTGGGCCCAGCTAGTGTCAAAGTTCCAAAAATTGACGACAGATGGCGTAGTACTATTCTCTTTGTTTACTTATTACTTTGGAGTTTCGAGTGTGAATCTTTACAAAGTGGCTAATTTGGTATAAATTAACATTCTTAAAGTATCTTGACAGGTAATTCGAGTCATAATTTGAGCCAAACTGAACTTATAAATTTTGTGTGAGTGATTGAGAATAGTGGTGATGGTGCTGATGATGATGGTCGATGAACAAAATACAAATCATCGTTGAAATTAAATTGCGATAAAAATGCCTAAAATAAAAAGCACTCTGAGAGTCCGGAGGCATCGAGCACTCGGCAGTATCCCATATTTACGCGGTGAAAGTGCAAGTAAGAACTTATATTAATTATAAATAATATTTTCGCATTAAGATTACATGTGACTTCTAACCTCAAATTGAGAAAACTTTTTCATTGAATTATCGAGTGTAAATATATTGTTGATGTATGTAATGATGTTTAAAACTTTAATTTACAAAACAAGCATGGCGGACGTAAATTGAAAAATTATTGTATATAGATGATGATGACGCGGATGATGAGGAAGCTGGGAATCGATAATAAACTAGGGCCAAGCCTGGGCCAAGCTGGGCGATCGAGCCTGGCAATATAACCTGGCCCTGGCCAGATTTGGCGTTTCATTCAAGCTTGGCCCAGGCTAGATCGCCAGGCCAGGGCCTAGTTTTTCCAAGCCTGGGCCCTGTTTGGGCCATGACCAAATTTCTACACGGGTACTCACCTGAAACAGAAAACATTAATAGGTATAGTTTATAAATGTTTGAGTATTTTTAATTAGATGTTTCACTATTTAATCATTCTAATTAATGAATGTTCACGTTCAATCTTCCAATATAAAGTTACATATTGAATTTCGAATGTGTTGAACTTAAATTGCTAGACATGTTACATTTTAAAAATGAAATTGCACAAGTTTGAATTATTTAAATTTGAAATCCAATTGTATACATTTAAGCCTCTTTTACTCTAAAACTATTCAATTTGGTTCTCTTTCAATTCAGAGTATTATAACTTGAGATTTATTGTACCTTTAGTTTCGTGATTTTATAAGAATTAGTCTTCTTTGCATAAATTGAAAATGCGTATAACTTGAAAGATATTTCAAAAGTATAATAATCTAAAAAATTAAGAAACTCTGATGGAAGAACAATTAATATTATTTCATGCCTGAACCGAGCGAATTTCCCTATAGGGGTTAAAAATAAATAATTGATTGTGAATTTCTAATTTTCAAGGGTTTCCAATGAACTAAGGAACTCATTTTTTTACGTTTAAATCGGACATTTCCCAGAAATTTGTTTCTTCTTCGTGTTAATTAAACGATGAACTTCCAAGTCTTAGAAGTACATTACATTACACTTTTTTTAAATGCGTTAAAAGAGATTCAAATAATGGAAGAACAGTTAATATTATTTCATTAATGTACCACAATTTTCGGATCATTATTATTATTATTATAGATTAGCAGTTCGAACTCGAAAGTTCATTGCCTCATCTACCCGAGACCGCCACACATCTCTATCTTGTGCATTCTCCATCCAGTTTAAGTAATCATGTCCTAGTTCTTTTAGATCATCCCTTACATTTTTCTCCCATCTGTTTCTCGGTCTGCCTAGGGGTCTCTTACCAGTCGGTCTCCCTCTTAAAACTTGCGCCACTGTTCTTTCATTGCCCATTCTTGCTACATGCCCCGCCCATCTTAATTTACGCGCTTTCATTACTCTATTAATATTTGCTGACCCGTAGAGAGCGTGCAGCTCATCATTATGCAGTTTTCTCCACTCGCCGGTCTCTTCGTCCCTTTTTGGACCATAGATTTTTCTAAGTACTTTATTCTCGAAAACTCTAAACCTATTCTCTTCTCCTTTCGTCAGCGCCCACGTTTCACACCCGTACATGACGACCGGCATTATTATCGTTTTGTAAATTCTTACTTTGATGTTTCTAGATAGCGATCGCGATTTTAGTAGCGTGTTTGCTGCATAATAGCACCCATTGCCAGCGTGTAGCCGCGCATTGATTTCCGTTTTAATCTTATTTTCGCTAGTTATAATAGACCCGAGGTATTTAAACTCGTTAACCCTTTCGAATTTCATATTTCCGGCCATTAGATCCCCGTCTTGATTACTTTGTCCGGACCTGACGACGGTCATATATTTTGTCTTCGATTCGCTAACTTCCAAGCCAATCTCTTTGGCTTTTGCGATCAAGATTTCTGCATTTTTAGCTACCGTTTCTTTATCATCCCCTAGTACGTCGAGATCATCCGCATATCCAAGAATTTGTATTACCCCATTGAGGGTAGCACCGGTCGGATTCGCCTGCACTTGCCTAACCACGTATTCTAAAACTAAGTTAAAAAGGACGCACGAAAGTGCATCGCCCTGTTTCAGGCCATCGCGGATCGGATCATACATACGAAAATCTATAATATAGAATAAAAAAAATAAACGCATTGTTCTCGAATTTCCGAGCGAATTCCCCTAAAGGGGGTCAAAATAAAAAATTGATTAGGGCGTCATCGCGGCTCAGATGGTATCAAGATTGTCTTATGTCTTATGGCGAACAAATATATTTATTGTTAACTGAAACTTCAGAGATGTGAGACTGGAACATCCAAAATGTTAAAGACGTCCAAGTGCAGGAAAACGCCATAGCTCTATCGGTATCTTGATGAAACTCATAGTCAATTTCGTGGAAAATTCTGTCGACATCTGCTTTTAATTTAATGAAGCTTATAGTCAATGTTTCGTGTCGTATTATTAGTACATATTTTGGTCGCAGGATAGTAATAATAATGCTGTAAATTATTTGGATATAGTCAAATGATTCATAAAAGTGCTGTTTCCTCTTTTAAAAAAAAATCTTCGGTGTAAGAAAGCTCTGCGTTGCATACTTGCATATACCTTTTAATATCCACTGAATTTTACCTTTAACATCTAGATATCTGCCCTATAGTTATAAACATATTTTAAATATAAATATCTAGACGTTAAGTGTGAACATACATTTTTCTACGTGTATTTTAGTGCATTGCCAACGGCGATACCACGCTGAAAACACCAGTTCTCGTAAGATCACTGAAGTTAAGCAGTGTTGGGCGCGGTTAGTACTTGGATGGGTGACCGTTCGGGAATACTGCGTGCTGTTGGCCCGTCGTGGGTGTGGTGGTCCCACATTGGTAGTAAATATCCACCTAGAAACACTACCCGAATCGGGTAGTGAGGCAATGAACTTTCGAGTTCGAACTGCTGATCAATGTATGTATGTATGTATTTTAGTGTATTTACAAATTAAAGAATGTCACCCTGAGAGAGGTCAAAAATCACCTTCTAGTTTCATGAAGGTGAATTGCGATGTTCGTTCAAGGATTCGGGAAACGGGACGGAAAACGGAAGGACCGAGCTTTGCTACGGAGAATATCGTCGTTATTTACGGCCCTTGGGAAGATCCAGGTCTCGGTTAAGGTCGTCGGCTGTTAATTAAATAATATTTCTCAGGTCCCAGCGAGAATGCTTCTTCAGATAATATAAAAGCGAGGGGGTGAGGTAAGAAGGAATACGTCCAGAAAAAGAAAAGATGGCCCTGCTAAGGGCACTTATTGCAGTATCGAGATCGTAACTCAGAGGCAGACCCGTCATAAATGTCCCCCTTCGCCACTCTCAACTTTTCTTTTCTTCGTCTAACTATAACTATTAAGCTTCTTTTCCGCCCTCGTCCTTTTCTCGCACCTTACTCTATTTACCTCCACCTCCTTTATTTTTCTCTTTCATTTCGCGTCCCTGACTTCTAATTCCTTCGAATGGCCCAAAGGCGACCAAATAAAGATCAGTCGCCCGAGGAAAAGTTGCTCTCGATGTATGGTAGGAAGGTTTGAACTGAAGGACAAAAATGTCTAGCAGTGGATCATGATTTCTTTTGGTATCAAATACTGTATTATTAAAAAGAAAATATGAGACGCACGAATATTCCGCAACATTCTACTTATTGCCACTTACCTTGAATTAAATTTGTTCTAATTTCTATTTAGGCTGTGTCTAGTTGTCTAGAAAAATTGGCGGATCTGGAGAAGGGGTTGGACTAGTCGTCCCGTAATTTTGGGATGACTAGCCACACTTATGAAAAACATTTAACTGTTCATCCCGAATTTCGGGATGACGAGGCACTTCATTTTATTTAACGTAAAATTTGACATTCTATTTCGACGCCTCGATTCAATATAAGTATATCTGCTGACAGCGCCGTGTATGAGACTATTCCTTATGCGTGTACACAGGACATAGTCTCGTACACGACGCGACGCTGTTAGCAGAATACAATATTGAATGGAGGCGTCGATTTATTATTCCCAGTATTAGAAACTAATTTACATTTTTCGGAATTTATATTTAAAGGGCTCTGGGGCATAAGGGTGTAAGTACCAAATTTGGGAAATTCGTTTTATTGACTCAATTAATTGTTTTTACCTAACTCATGTCTCTGTAGAAGATTATAGTTCAGTTCATTTTAGAAGTGAGTCAAAACCCATGTTCGGTATTTTTTTTTATAAAGTAATTACATATTTTTGCCTGCTCTTTCCACAATTCAATAGAGCTAAGATCTAAGTAATAGGTCAAAAGCACTTTTTTTATAGATATTGTCGTTATTGGGGACGCACCGCACTATTGATAAGGGGTTTTCTCGGAGGTGGTTTCTTCTTCCAGGATGTTCCTTTCGTGGTATGATAGAATTAAGTAATAGCTTGAAAGTTTTTCTTTTTTTTTTAATTTGGAAGGTAAAAAGTTATGTAACTTTTTCTGATCCAAGTCAGGCGTTTGTTGGGACACGCCGTTATTTGACAAGGGTATTTTTGCAGATGGTTGCTTTTTTAAGCGCTCCTTCCACGATTCTATAGGGCTAAGTAATAGCTCGAAAGAGACTTCTTGGTTTTTTTTTAATTAAAAAATAAAAAAGGTATTCAACCATTTCTGAAATAAAACCGGCGTTTTTTGGAATGCGCCGTACCTTTGACAAGAGCTTTTCTCGGAGGTGGTTACTTCTTTCAGGATGTCCCTTTCATGGTTCGATAGAGCTAAGGAATAGCTCGAAAGAACTTTTTTGTTCAAAAAAAATTCAAATCATTTTTTGTATACTGGATGTTCCTTCAGGCAAATGGAATTCACGCTCGAAATTAGATTACCATATATTCCGACCATTTTGAAATTATTTTAATAAAAAGAAAATTTTGTTTTGGTCACCTATATGTAGTTAAAAACGTGTTAATGTCTGCGTGCATTACTCAAAAATAGTAAAATTTTAAAAACTTCGGGTATACTTACGAAAAGGTCACCACTGATACTTGGCCTAGGTGTTTCTTTTGCATCCCAGTGAAAAGTCCAAAAAGAATTTTTGGCGCAGACTAATAGAAATGAAGTTATTAACGTTTTTTACTTCCTTCAAAAATCTCGAGAAATATTCATCTGGGATAAATATGTTATGCATAAAAGTTGTAGATCTCATCGAAATACATATTTTTTTGTTGTTACACTTTTTTCCTAAAATTAATATTTTGTAAGAAAAATTACAAAAATGATTTTTTAGATTTTTCTTTAAAAAATATATTAATTTTTTAAAAATATTGACTAATTTTAACGGGTGGACCTAAAAAGGGAGGAGAAATGAGTTGACATATATTCTTATGTGCGATAGGGATGTAGTCCACACCCCCTCCCCCCATTCCCGTCGAACCCCTTTTCCAGCAACCCACAAAAAAAGTCACACTTGTGTGTTGGTAATTTTAAAGAAGGGACCTTGGAAAGGTGGAAGGAGTTAGTTGATCACACAACTTCCTACAACTGCTTCGGCGAACAACGAGCGAAAATTCGATAACTCAATCAAATTTCAACTAATTCTAATAAAGAAGCTCATTACACGCGGAATTGAACGCATTTTCAACATATTAACAGACAAAAATTATTGGAATAATTGTTGTAAAAGTTGGAAAAATCGGCAAAAAATGAAAACCTTTGAAATATTTTCGATTGTAACATCGTGATTTTTCACCGTGATTATATGAACAATTTATGGTTGAAAAGGTGTATTTTTATACTTTCAGAAGAAGAAAAAATGGAAATTGAGCAAAAAATGGCGGATCTATGAATTATATGCATGCACCTACCAAAAACGCTTTTTTGACCATAAGATCAGATTTTGGGGGTGTATGAAAACATATAAAAAACTGGGGTATCTATTAGAACCAATCTTTTGTTCTAAATAAGCTGAAACAAAAAGGAAACCCTCTTGCAGAAAAGGAACCCTAAATTATAAATGGTTTCTAAAGGAACCCAAACTATGGATTAAATCCGTTCTAATAGAGCCTTTTCGTCACATCAAATAATATTGCACCGGGAAAAATGTAATAAAGAAACTAAAACTATAGACATTATGGTCATTCTTGAAAGGAAGATAATGCACATGAAATTTGACAACTTTTTAAGGTTATGTCGACAATCCGACTTTTTCAACTGCGCATGTACCAAAAAGCGCGGCACAATTTAAAATTATATAATATACACTTGCAATATTACGTTAATATTAATTTTTTAAAGAAGTTAGGTATGTATTTCTATCATTCAATCTAATTTGTTTGAAAAATAATAAAAAAACGTTTGTTAATATTTATCTGTATGATCATTCGTAGTATGTATTGATTTCAAATAGGCCCGCGCTTTTCGGCATATGCGCAGTTGAAAACATCGGCACCCGCCAATGGCCATCTATCGGATCAACGAACTAAAAAGGAACCCTCAAAAGAGTTCCTTTACAGCCTAAGTTATAAAGCATGCCAACTTTTACTTGAGCCGCAACATTACTGAGCCCCCAGTTTTTTCTGTGAAATTTCATATGACACTTTTTTAAGTTCCCCTAGAACAACAATTTCTACTTATCAGATTATACATACTTTTATTTTAACTTAAAAAAAAAGTATATTTGTGCTCTAATGTGCGAAAACCTTTACGGACTTTTAATTTTCTCTAAAAATTAATAAACTTATTGCAACCCGAATTAAATCGGAGGTAACGCTGTTTCCAAATTATATAGCAGTTTTATGTTAATAGATTATTATTATTACCATATGAAGGGGTTTTATGGTGGGGTTTTAGGAAAAGGATACAAGGAAAGAGAGGATTTTGGAAACCGAGGGAAATTAGAGGGGCGATAAGGCGCGGACGGGACCTTCAATAAGCGTTGGATTCTATATATGCTGTGGTTGCTGTCAAGGAACGCGCTGGGGTGCGAATTAAATGGGGTGAACTCTCGATTAGTTTGTCGATTCACCTCCCCTCTTGTCCATTCTCTTGGAAAGTGCTCTCAGGCTTAATCCAGCATTATTAATATTTCCATAGTCAAACCATTGGGGTTGTTCGACTGACTAGAGGTCAGATACCCAGATCGACGTGGTCTCATTTTATTCAGGTAGTTTATCTACACTTTGAAGAAATATTCAAGTAATTTTAGGAGCTACATGAAATTTGTTTGACTTTTTGCGGCAAAAGTTTTCTAAAATCTCTTTACTCCCTTACCCCACTCCAGTGTTCGACAGTAACACATTACGCGGAACATTACCTTTTTTTAGCTTTACTTATTTTAAAAAGTGACGCTCTTTCAAACCTGACCAGTGAAGTTGTCACTGGTTGAATCAATATTTTGAGTTATCACTGGTGAACCAGTGATTTTGACTGGGTGAACCTAAGAGTGACTATTGCAGCCCGGCCCTCATTTATTACTGTGACGGACGACAACGTGTGCGATTAGATGACTCCTGGTACTGAGTAACCAGTGAACCTCACTGCACTGCAAAACCTAGATTTATTATTTTTATGGTATCATATTTTGCGTGTCCTGTTTTCGTATAGGATAACCTTATGCTGTTATTTTGAACGCAAAAGAAACGACTCTGGGTTATCTTTTTAGAGTGTGATTAAATCAGTGACGGAATTTCACTGAGTGAACCAGTGAAATCTCACTGATTGTTAGGACACACTTCTGGCTTTTTCAACCAGTGAGACTTCACTGGTTCATTTTAAGAGAGCGGTAATGTTAACGTGTCACATTTTTCGGGTAACTGTAATGTAAAGTAACATACGTTACTGTACGTTATTTTACAAAAATTTTTTATGGTCTTTATGTCGTAGCTACTTAGTGTAATTAGACATTTCTTGAAATGCCTAGACAGTTCCTAAACTGCTTGTGAATTTGTGTAATAATCGACACTCAAACAAGTTAACTATTCTAGCCAATCCATGAAACGACTAACCTGCTATCCAGCACATAGTGTAATAAAATTTCAATTGGTATAATTTTTAATAATCACCATTTAACATCAGGTTTTGAATGTTTTTAAAATATTACGCTACTGTCAGAAATTGTAGGTAGGATCATCGAAAGTACTATTAAAATCACTGCATCAAGTAAGTCCTAATAGTAGTTATTTCGACCTTTTGGAGAGAATATACTCCGTGTGAAGTTTATAAAAAAAAATTCAATAAATTCTCAAATTTTGCACCTCGACTTAAACTTGTGGCATGACCTAGGAAAGTTCTAGAGAAAACCTAAAATTCATACCACTTAGTCTTTGAAGTTTTATCTTCAATTTAAGCAAATAAAACTAAAAAAATCTTCACGGGTTCTCGAGATACGACTGAAAATGTTCAAGCCTCAAATGTAACGTTTCAGTCGGCGATTACTGTTTGTTTGTTAGTCTCAAATGATTATTAAAATAAAGATTCTTAAACTACATGGGAAATGTGAGGAGGTGTAAGTTCACTGATGTTATTCAATTTTAAACCACAAATTACAGTATTTATTGATGCGTTGTTTTGTAATTCTTATTATTGAATAGTTTTTGGATAACGTCCCAGTTACAGAGATGTAACTCGGTGCCCGGTCTCTGGCTTACTAACTAAAACTCGTTACACATACATACACATATCGCTCATAATTCGTTATATCCAAAACAACGATGCTCTTTTTATTTTGGAAGTCTCGAGCAAGAGAGACTGAGGTGCTTCCTCAGAATCCGATTACCTTCTCCATTTTTTTACGAAAAGCCTTGATGAAACGTAAACAAAATGCAGTAACCCTCATTAATTTGGTCCAAGAAGCTGAATCAGTGACCATATCTTGTAAAAAGACATTTTTCCAACGGCCATGCCACGCTGAAAAAACCAGTTCTCGTCAGATCACTGAAGTTAAGCAGCGTTGGGCGCGGTTAGTACTTGGATGGGTGACCATTCGAGAATACTGTGTGCTGTTGGCATATTATGGATGTGGTGAGCCCAAATTTGTAGTTATTTATAACTACAAGAAAACTATCCACCTAGAAACACTACCCAAATCGGGTAGTGTCACGCCTACCCTGAAAGGGAAATGGCTTAATGGTATACATACATACATACATGATGCACAAATTGTGCTTTGAGAGGTCCCGTTTTTTCTAAATCGACACCTTCAGGAAGTGAATTTATGGTGCCAGGCCAACTCACTGAATTACGAGATAACCAAGGTTGTCCTCGCCATCACAGGGGGTGATTTAGCAGTTGTTCTGGTAAAAGACCCCTAGAAGAGCAGTCAGCTGGATTATCTCCAGTTGGAACATGTCTCCATTTAGCTCTTGGAAGCAAATTATGAATTTGAGGTACTCGATTGGAAATAAAAGTTTTCCAAACGGTAGGATGTTTGCTTAGCCAGGCTAGAACTATGGTTGTATCTGAGTGACAATATAATGGCGTATTTTGAAACCCCATGACATTTATAATATAGTGTAAAGTCTTTGCAAGTAACTGAGCAACACATAGTTCTAATCTTGGTATAGTGACTGGTAGAATTGGCGCTACTTTTGTCTTGGCAAATAATAAAATTACTTGTATCTCGCCACTCTCCTGAAGAATGTGGAGATATACTACGGCGGAATAGGCTCTCGCCGAAGCATCAGAAAACCCATGCAATTCATACCCTAAGCTAGTTTGTAGATGTCCTGTCCATCTTGGAATTCGAATCTCTTCGAGTTTACTTAGCTGACTATAAAAATTGTTCCAATGTTTTGTTAGATCATCAGGAAGGGAATCTTCCCAGTCCAGTTTACGAATCCACAATTCTTGCATCATTCGTTTAGCTACAATTATAACATATGAAAGCCATCCCAAGGGATCGTACAAGTTAGCTATTATCTATAGTATTTTTCTTTTTGAAGGTGGTTCAATGACTGGTGTCTCTACACGAGTTTTAAAATTATCAGAGGTAGAATCGCAATGTAATCCTCCAACTTTTAGCTGTATATCCTCCCCGGAAAAAAAATCAAAAGCTCTTTCGTGATCGCATTGTGGACAATCAGATAGCAACGACTTATTATTCGAGGCCCACTTTCTAAGATGAAAACCTCCTAGTTCGATCAGGTGTAAAACCTGTACTCGCAACTCACTAGCTTCCTCGACAGTGCCTGTGCCAAAGAGAATATCATCAACATACAAATTATTTTCTAAAATAGCCTTTGCTTCAGGAAAAGCAGATCCCTCATCACTAGCCAATCGTTGGACAACCAGATTGGCCAGATACGAGACACATGCTGTTCCATATGGGACGGTAGTCAATCGCCAGGCTTCAAGTTTACCTTCTGGCGAATTCCATAAGATGCGCTGGTAATCACAGTCGCGTGGATCCACTTTAATCTGCCGGAACATTTTCTCAACGTCGGCTACGAAGACAAATTCCGGCATGCGCCAACGTAAAATAACTGAATCTAAGTCTGTTAACAATTTCGGACCTATATGCAAATGCTAGTTTAGAGAGGAACCATTAGACGTGAGGCTTGAGGCGGTCAAGACTACATGTAAATGAGTAGTGGAACTGCTATCTCGAATGATAGGATAATGAGGCAGGTATATAGTCTGAAAAGAATCCGATTCAGAAAAATCGTTAACCAATTCCATATGGTTTAATTGTTTATATTCATACATGAACGTGGAGTATTCCGTTTGAAGTTCAGGTTTGTTTTTTAAACGGGCCAGATTCTTTACTAGTATAATTTTAGCTCTACCCAAGGAATTACCGATTTCGATGGGAGGGCCATTTCGAAAGGGTAATCTTATCATTATACTGACCGGAGAGTAATCGAGTACAATTAGCAACGAAATGCTGCTCGCAACGAATTTCATCCTTAGTCAAACAGGATGAGGAGGGAGGTTCTTCCATCTCCCAGAAACGAGATAAATCATCGTGTAGTTCTGAAGCCGTACAATGACAAGCTGAGATTGAACGACCTATTGCAGATTGTAGAATAGGTCCTGATAATATCCATCCAAAAAGACTATTTTGGGCTTTCAAGAAACCGAGAATGCCTTGTTTTAATCCTGGTAGCAAACAGGATCCAAATCTATCCGCTCCCAAAATAACATATATTCTACTAGATCCAAAGAAATCGGGATCCGCTAAGCTGAAATTTGTTAATTCCCTTAGATTATCCTGATCTGGCAATTTGGGAGGAGCGTATGAAATCAAATTTAACAAGACCAGGGCTTGTAAAGAAATTGGAGTTTGCTTTGCCTCCTTAGGACGTAACCATACTTGAGCTAGCCTTTTAGCGGTACCGATAAATTCTCCACCTACAACATATACTTGGGTATGAATTTTATGATAAGTGGGACGTAATATCTTCAAAACTCTTCCAGATAGAAAACTGAGGTCGGACCCTTGATCCATCAATACTCGAAAACTTTCGCATCTAGCATTATCTGATTCCAATTTAATATCTGCTGTGGCAAGTAAGGTGGAACCTGGAAAACCTGTCTTAGGTTGAAAAACTGAAATTGACGGGACGTAATCTGTGAAATCTCATCTTCAATTTAAGCTAATGAAACTTCAAGAATATTCAGGGGTTCCCAAGATATGACAATAAATGACCAAGCGTGTCAGCGTCGAGTCTCAGTAAGCGAGCACCGCAGACGGCCAGACTCGCTGGAAAAGCGACCGAAATTCGCTGCAGACACGCTTGGACATTTTGAGTCGTATCTCGAGAACCCGTGAATATTTTTGATGTTTTTATGTCTCAAATTAAAGAAAAGACCTTTAAGACTGTGGTATGAATCTTAGATTTTTTCTACAACTTTCCTAGGTCATGCCACAAGTTAAAGACGAGGTACAAAATTCGAGAAATTCTTGAATCTTTTTTTTAAACTTCTCACGCAGTATATTCTCTCAAAAAGGTCAAAAATACATCTCTTAGAGCTCAATTCACGCGTAACTTGATGAGCTTTCTAAATGGGTTTTGAAAAAAGTTTCTCGCTCCATTTTTGAACGAGTAATCACGTGATTTTTAATGGTACTTTCGCTGATCGTACCGACAATTTTCGACGGTAGTGTAATTTTTTTTAAATCAAAGGAGTATTTTTAGGAAGCAAGTGTAATCAAGTTTGAGGAATATAATTTGAGAAATCGCAAACACGGACTCACAATTAGGTATTTCAAGTTGTAACGTCAGGTGGCAAGATGTTTGCGCGCTGAGGGCCAAGCAATAATATTCTTTTTTATTTTTCAAAAGCTATTTAATTAAATACCAAACATGTCACGAAAAAATTATCGATTTCATTATTTAATTGAATAGCTTTTGAAAAATAAAAAATAATATCCGAATACACTTATGGTGAAAAACCATTTTTTTCCAAGTTATAAAAATCAAGTTTCGTCACATGAATTTGGTATTATTGTTTGGCCCTCGCCGTGCAGACACCTTGGATACCCACCACCTACCCTGAAATAACTAATTGGTTTATTCACATTATAAAAACATACTCCACTACGTGTGGACGAAGATCTAAACAAAATATTTGATAACACATTTCAGTGCAAATAATGCTTTCCACACAAAGTTGTTAAATAAAATTTGTGATCCTTTTCATCCAGCCAAGAAACATAGTTAAATAAAATTATCAACAAACGAGATGAGCCTTCAACACAACAAACAAATTTTTAACAAAAACTGGTTCAACTAAGACCCAAGTATTTAAATTTTCAATTAGATTTATTCATTTTTTAACCAAAAATCAATTGGTAACATACATTTCCAATTGTAAAAATTAATTTTCAACCAAAAAAAAAGAGTTTTCAACAAAGTAGTTAAATTGACCAAAAAATTATAATTTTCAAAGAAAATAGTGAATCCTCAACCAAAGAAGATAAAATTCAACCAAGCAGTTATATTTCTAAGCAGAAAAAATATCATTTCTACCGAAACAGATGAATTTTTAAACCAAAAAGATGAATTTTCGAAAAATTGTTGAATTTCTAAAAAATCAAATTTAAGATAAATTGTCAATACCGAAATATGGATTTTCAACAAAAAAGTTGATTTTCTACAAAAATAGGTGAATATTCACCCAAAAAGAGGAATTTTCGAACAAAAAAGGATAATTTTTTAACCAAATTTTTGAAGTTGTAACCAAATAATAGATATTTTAACTTAAAAGATAATCGTCAGCAGGAAGCAACTGAAACCAACAAATACATACATACAAATACATACCTCTGTGACTTTGACAACAGCGCCATCTGACACGCGAACTATTGGGTATCTCGAAGTTATCTGGGCAACGTTTATAAAAAAAAGCAGTGAATATCAATTCATTTTAATCAAAAATGTTAATCTTCGGTTCAAAATGAATTGTTCACTATGAGATTTTTCGTTAATATTTTATTCAAATTCAAATTTCTTCCCAATAGTTCCAAATTGGTGGCGCTGTCATAGCTACCCAAAATTTTGAAGATTCCCTAACTTTCCCTAGACGATTTTTCCTTCCACCTGAACATTAATATTCTAAGACACGAATTTGAAATTTTAACTTAGAATATTTTATAAACAAATAAAATAATTTCAAATTAAAATGTTCTAATTTCAAATTTGATTGACAGTTACTTGAAGCGTTTTTTTATAGAAATTTCCAAACTTTTTCAACAAGAATTTCATAATCCCTGACTTTTCCCTGATTTCCAGGATTTCCCTGACATACGGCCTTACATACGAAATTGCTTTCCATAATAATGTCTAAATCGAGAAAATAATTTAATAAATTGATAAAAAAGCGTTTTCCAAACCACAAAAGATTTTTGATCGTTTGATCAAAAGGCTAAAAAAGAAAGGATACATACAAATTTGAAGATAAAAGTTTACACATCTACAAAAATGTTTGTTGCTCTTTTGTAGTAGCTGGCAACGTTTATGAGAAAAATTCGAAAATGAAATTTTCAGCAAAAATAAAATTCTCCAGGCGCAAAAAATGATTTAGCCGGCATAAAGCTGGTGGGATAAGTTCCTTATATAAACAGAAACTCTTTCAAAATATTGCCAAAAATAAAAAAGATGGGGTTTTCCAGAAAATTTTCTTCTCATGTTTTCAAAATTCGAAGAAAAAAATACAGACAAAATTCGAATATCTGAATTAGGTCAAAAACTATAGAATTTAAAAAATGTGAGTTTTGCAAACTAGACGTCAAATTTCAAATATCTGTAAATTTATGAATAAAAATTTTTCTCGCATTTTTCGCTTAATTTTCTCCAAAAAACTACATATTTTATAGCTGAGAGATTGTGCGAATTGAAGTGTAACCTGCCTGATTTGAAATGGATTCGATATGGAATATTATATCCAATATATAGGTTGGCCTTGGTAAAACCAAGGGCAATGAACAAATTATTAAAAATTGTATTTATGCCATACACACTGCTTCGATCATTCTTCAAAATAGCAGGATCCATTCTTATTGTTAAAACGTTTCGTTTGAAGGATGAACTTTTTGAAAAACTTGTTTTATTAAAAGAAAAAGAAATTCTATGCAAATTTTTCGATTCAGATTTAATAATAGTGTAAAATAAAAACACTAACGCCAAGGTAACGCGTTACTTTTTTCAACAACGGTACCGGTAACGCGTTACTTTTTGAACAAAGTAACGGTAATAGTAACGCGTTCCAAATTTTAAGGAAGTAACGATAACGTTAACGCGTTACTTTTCACTGGTACGTGTCAAACACTGCCCCACTTCTCATTCAGCCACATATGCCTCCCCTCACCTCTATTCGCCCTTTCCATATCCCCCCTCTTCCCCTTGCATCACTCGAATATAAGACCCATACTACCTCTCGTCGGAAGTTGAGAGAAAACTTCGAAAAGAGAAGAGAAATAGAGGAAGTGAAGAAGTACGGGAGTAGGTGAGTAGAGTAGTGACGGGTGGTGGGGACAAGAGAAAACTATACACTAAGGGGGTATATGGGTTAAGTATGAGGGCACGTGAAAAGGGATACATATGAGATGGGGTAAAGAAAAGTGGATAGAAGTCAGAGGGTGAGGGAAAGTAACGGAAAAGGAGGGGAAATATGTGGTATGGGGTATATGGGAAAAAGAGAAGAGAAGATCCAGATCATATCTCTAAAATCCCCATAAAATCCTTCTGGAATCTTAACGTCTTTGGGGAATATTGTAGGTAAATTGGGTATTTCTAATTGACACAGGGTAAAATTTGATGTCACCCTATCATGACGGGCAAGGTGGCATAGGTTGATGAGGGACGTCACGGTGTCATAGCACGATGGCGCGTCTCGAAATCTACAGCTGTAAGATTAACGTACCGAATAATGACGGCGAGAGTAATCTACGACGCGACCCGACCCCAGGATCCTCATTTTCCTCCAGACACTAGATTTTGTTTTCCTCATAGTATTATCACTATGATTCTGAATAAAAACTACCATTCTAGTTTAAAACTTTATTAATAAAAATCCTTTATAATTTTAAATCTCTGGGAATAAAAAATGGTCCTCATTATTACCATAAAGAATCTACTATCTCCATTTAAAATTCTTTTAAGTTTTCAGAAAAGGTTTATGATTCCTGTGGTAACACTATATAAAAAAGTGGCATAACGAAATGTCTCGAAAATCTCCTACTGTTTGTTGATGAAAACTGATTAGCTTCTGAATGACTCGAAATTTCTCCAGTTGTTACATATGAAATTTCAAAATTAACTCCACTGCTAACTTCCAATTAGTCTCCGACTGTTAATTTAACTCTTGATCGTTATGGTGGCGAAGTATTTAATTGTTCTTGAAAAATACATATCCTAAATGATCAATTTGGTAAAAGAATAAAACTTAATTCTAATTAATAACAAAAAACTAATAAATTTTATTAATTCTTCAATACAAAGGGGTTGATCATTCGAATTCTGAGTGTACATCAGATATTAAGATTTCAAATGTTTCTAAAGATTTCACAAAATTTCTAAATATTTCAGAAGATATCTTTGAGGCTTGAAAACATATAAAACATTGGCTGTGTCTAGTATCCCCAAAAAATTGGGGGAGTTGTAAAAGGGGATGGACTAATCACCATACGTCCCGACAATTCGGGACTACTAGCCAAGCTTATGAAAAATATTGGACTAGTCCCGAATTTCGGGACGACGAGACACTTCGTAAAATATTTCAAAGTTTCCGAAGTATTTCGAAATAATGGAAAGGATTTCTAATTATTTCAAGTAATTTCAAAAGATTTCTAAGAATTTGACAGGATTTCAAGGAATTTTGGACGAATTTAAGAGATTACGAAGAATGTTACATGGGATTTCAAGGTATATAACAATATTTCAAGCGATTTCAAATAATTTCTGAGCCTGTAAAAATATGTGAAAGTTTTCAATGATTTCCACAGAATATCTACCAATTTTAATTGATTGAAGAAGATTTCAAGGTATTTTGAGATTTTAAATGATTCAAAGCGTTTTCAATGAGTTTCAACATATTTAAGGGCATTTAACATTTAACATATTTAAGGCCAACGGTCATGACACGCTGAAAAAACCAGTTCTCGTCAGATCAACTGAAGTTAAGCAGCGTTGGGCGCGGTTAGTACTTGGATGGGTGACCATTCGAGAATACAGCGTGCTGTTGGCATATCATGGGTGTGGTGAGCCCATACTTGTAGTTATTTATAACTACAAGAAAACTATCCACCTAGAAACACTACCCGAATCGGGTAGTGTCACGCCTACCCTGAAAGGGAAATGGCTTAATGGTATACTACTAAGGACATATCGCAAAGCTTTCAAGGTTTCACTGGATCTCAAATGATTTTGCAGAATTGTAAAGCATTTTAAAAGATTTTAGGAATTTTCGAAATATTTCAAAATACTTCAAGAGATTTTACAACAATTCCAAAAGTAGGGCAAGTATCTTTCAAACATTTCAAGGGATTTCAAAGATTTTCTAAGGATGATTTCAAATAATTCAAGAATATTTCCATGTATTTCAAAGAATCTTTTTAGATTTCATGACCCATAAAAGGATTTAAGGGATTTCAAACGATTTTTATGGATTTTAACTAATTTCAGAGGACTTCAAGAGATTTAGAGAGATTTTATCGATTTTGTGAAAGTTTTCAATAGGTTCCAAAATGTTTCAAAGAAAATTACAAAACTTTTAAAGGTTTCAAGTAGTTTCAAATGATTTCAAGAGATTTCAGATTATTTCTAGAGACCCCAAAGTATTTTTAAAGATTTTAAGGACAGTCGAATTATTTCTAACTATTTCGAGGGTTTTAACAGGATTTCAAAACATTTTAAGGAATTTTAAAGGATTTTTGGGGATTGCAAAAATATTTTAAAAGATTTCTGTGAATTTTGAAATATTTCAAAAGATTTAAAGCGTTTTCGATGGGTTTCAAAGTATTTCAGGGCATAACTCTAAACTTTTAAAGCATCCAATGGAAATATTTCGAGAAATTCGAGAACATTTCCAAAAGAATTGCAAGTAACTTCAAAATATCTTGAGGAGTTTCACAGATTTTCTAAGGATTTCAAATGATTAAAGAAGATTTCAAGGGATTTCCAAGAATCTTTTAAGGGTTCATAGTCTATGAAAGGATTTATGGGATCTCAAATAATTTTAGAAGATTGGAACGATTTCGTAAAAGTTTTCAATTGAGATGTCTAGAGACATCAAAGTATTTTAAAAGATTTTAAGAATTGTCGAAGTACATCAGAATATTTTAAGCAGGTTAAAAAAATTATGAGGCATTTCAAATGATATCAAAAAAATTTGTGGGATTTGATGAGCTTTCAGAAGATTTCTAAGCATTATAAGAAAAGTGGAAATGTTTAAAACGTTTCAGAAAATTTCAAGTATGGCCAAACCCGCATTTAAAACTAAGGAATAAGTATTTTAAGATGAACACATATTTGTTTGTATTGAGTGAAAATTATCAAATTAGTCGAATCGTTTGAGCTAAGCGACAAAAATTTGTGGGTTGACATTCGAAAAAAGTAAAAAAAAATTTTGAAATAGGTTAATATCTTCTGTTCTCTTTTTTTATTTAAAAATTCCAAAAAAATTTCCCTATTGCTTCGAAAATTATGGCAAATTTCTTCTATTTACAGTTTTTGATAGTGAATAATAATAAAAATTCTACATTAAAAAAAACAAATTTTGCTCAATTTAGAATTTTTTGAAAATGGCCAAAAAACATGTTTTTTTTGGATTGAGTCCTATGCACACATTTTAAAAATAGTTAAATATGTCGAACCTGATATTTCTTCAGCTTGAATGAAAGAAATAGGGTATTATTTTGTTTTTTCGAGAAAAATTTTTTTTAGTGTTGTTTCAACCGTTCAAACATTGTCAATTTTAAGTTTTTTGAGCAATTTTGACGACTTTCTAAGACTAATTTTTTTTTCCAAAAAACAAAATAATATGTTTCTTTGATTCAAGCTGAAGAAATTTCGGGTTCGACATATTCAACTTTTTCAAAAATGTGTGCATAAGACTCAATCCAAAAAAAAACATGTTTTTTGGTAATTTTCAAAAAATTCTAAATTGAGCAAAAGTTTTTTGTTAATTTAATTTTTTTTATTAATATTCACTAGAAAAAACTGTACATGGAAAAAATACGTCATAATTTTCTATGCAATAGGGAAATTTTCAAATCAAAAAAGAGAACAGAAGATATTAACCGATTCCAAAATTATTTTTTTTACTTTTTTCGGATGTCAATGTAAGGCCATGTGATTTAAGACTTATATTGTTAAATTTTTGACTTTTGGCGTTTTGAATGAACGCTTTATGTATATATCACACTTTATCGTCGATTAGCGAATCTTGAAAAGATCCTTGGGAGATCTTAGAAGTCCATCGAGTCACAGTGAGATCTGGAATCGTAAATCGCTAATTATGATTTTTAAAGATTTAGGAATCACTGGATTTAAATGATTTCACAAGTGAATAACCCCTCGGGTTTGCGGCGACTGAAACGTTAGGAGCCATTTTCTGATATATAGTATCATATTATAAGTATTAGAACTTATAAGTAAAGTGCTTAAGGGCATGCTCTTCGGTGATCACGTGACCAAACCAGTCCTTAGTTATATGAAATTTTTTTTGGTGTTCACCATGTCCAAACGCAATGATATATCGATCTCAAAATTTGGAATATAGGAAATGGGACCATAAATTGCGTTTGTATATTTAGTTTGAGTAATAATTTTGAAAAAAATTATTTATGTAAAAAATAAATGTGTAATATTATTTTCATTTTTTTGGTGCTCACTACGTCCACACGGATTGAGATATCGTGTTTAGAATTTGAGCGATTAAATAAAAAGCACTAAAGAACGTTTGTATACATCAATATGTTTATAATTTCAAAGAAATTTTATTGATAATTTCATAAAATAGGATATTACCACTCGAGTCGAGCACTTTGCAGGTAATGTTGGGTTTGATGCATTTCAGATTTTTTGATTCGCGTATGTTGATAACTGTCACAAACTTTGGACTAAATCGTCGAAACATTTAAAAAAATCAATATAAACAATAACATTTGCACATTTGTTGCAAATCAAAAAATAAGTATCTGCACACACGTAACCTGTCATTATTTTTGGAGCATTTTTAGCAATTTCTAGCGGAGAAAAAAAAGAAGCTTTCAACGTCGGTAAAGTAGAGATCACATGACCAAGCTAGGTTATGAAATTTTACACATTATTTTTTACATGGATATTTTTTTTCAAAATTATTACTGAAACTAATTATACAAACGCAATTTATTGTCTCATTTCCTATATTCCAAATTTTGAGAGCGATATATCATTGCGTTTGGACATGGTGAACACCAAAAAAAATTTCATAACCAAGGACTGGTTTGGTCACGTGATCACCGAAGAGCATGCCCTTAATTAATTAAAAATACGTTTTAAAAATAATTCAGCCCTTTTCAGTGCAATACAATTTAGTACTTAAAATATGGTAATATTCAATAATGAATGGTGTTTGTTGGCTAGCATAGTAAGAAAGTGAGGTAATGATACTCCTATCTATACTTATTTAAACTAAGAAGCTTGTTAAGTACGGAAATTGCCGATAGAGATTTATTTATGTCCTCTGCCGCTCTTGCGATTTGTGAACAGATAGGGAATCCTCTTAGAGAAATTGGAAGAGAGAAGGAGAAAAGAAAATAGCAGAGGGACATACAGGAGACTCGATGCCTACAAACGGCAGTGATTTTACGTATGCAAATATATGCAAGCACCTTGCACTGGTCACAGACGCCACAACTATAGCTCTTAAACCTTTCAACCTGAACCCTGAACTCAAAGCACGATCTTCTCCCTCCCGAAGATGCGACTTTTCCTATAAATACAAGCGCCACGCGGCTTGCAAGAAAGTGTTGACGTATGACTCAACCATCAATAAAAAATGTATCAAAATTTGAAGGGTCGGCGGGTAAAGGGCAGAAATACCAAAACTTAAATTTTACAGGAGACACAAAAAACTGCCAAACTTTAATGGATATAATTTTAAACAAAAAACTACTAAAACGGTTCAAGGTACTATCAGGCTTTACTAAATCGTGAAAAGAGCGCTTTGAAAAAAGCAACCATTACTTAACTCTATTGAATCGTGAAAGGAACATTTAAACAAATAATCACCTGCAAGAAAACCCTTATCAATAAACGGCGCGTCCCAAAAAACACCGAACCTGACATAGCTGCATAACTTTTTTATTTTTCAATCAAAAAAATAAAAAAACAAGAAGGCACCTTCGAGCTATTACTTAGCTTTATCAAACCGTGAAAATAATAGGCAAAGAGAAGTAATGACTTAAAAAAAATACCAGACATGGATTTTTATTAAATGATGATTCTAAATCGCACTTCACTAAACCTCTTCTAAATCGCACTGGTGAACCATATTCATCTACGGGGACATGAGTTATAGGTCAAAACAATTATTTTAAGCCAATAAAATGAATTTTCGAAATTTTCCAAAAGCGTGAAATTTTAGAAATGTCAATTTAAACTTTACATTATTATAAAACTTATATAAAGTCAAACGAGGTCGACTTGTAAGTGCATTTTTAAGTGTATACGATATCGCTCTATCAGGTTACGTATGACATTATCTTCAACTTTCATAGAATAAGGAGTCGTTTAAATATTGCAAAATGCTTAAAGGGGGCGGGGGGGGCAAACTTATGGCATTGTAATATAATTTACGAACGTATTTTTTTTAAAAGCAACTGCAATTGGAACAGAACAGTTAGCCTTACACATATTTATTTACAAGATCGATTTAAAACTGGTGGTCTCAAACAGAGTATGTCAAAAGTTATCAAGTTAATCTCATTTCTCAAAATAAACATTTCAACAGCAGGCTTCCCAGTCTTTCCTCTATTCCCCTTTTTTAAGGAATTCCGCTTCTTTCCTCTGTTTTCAAAAACTTCCCATTTTTCTCGTTTTTTAGCTTAAATACGAACTGAGTTGATAGAACCGAAAAAAATTCATCTACTTTTGGTTAAAAGTGAATTCGTTTAATTCTGAGTGTCTAATAGGGTAACGGGACCAGTTACCAAGGGGGATCCTATTATCCGAGGTCGAAGATAAAGTTCTGTATATTTTCAATATTTTTGCACGTACACTTAATTTTTATGATTAAGAAGCTTAACTGAGACTTATTTAATAATTTTGACTAAACAAATAACATATTTAAGTTTTAGGTTAGAAAAAATCAACTGTTTGCTCTACAAATGGTCCCCCCTCGCTAATTGGTTCAGTTACCTCATTATATTTTTGGTTGTGAAATCATTTTTTTCATTAAAAATTTTATTATTTGGTTGAAAATTTAATAATTGTATTAAAGAGACATCTTTTTTGGTCAAAAAATTCAACTGTTTTCTTGAATATTCATCGTTTGGATAGGAAATTTGTCCTTATGGATTGAAAATTCATCTTTTGGTAGAAACGTCATCTACTTTGGTTGAACTTCTTTTGGTCAAAAATTCTATTATTCGGTTGAAAAATTAATTATTTTATTGAAACGACTTTCTTAAAAAGTATTTTTTTTAAAGTCGCCGATTATGTTGAAAATTCTTCTTGTTGGATACAATTTCGTCCATATGGATTAAAAATTCATATTTTTGGTTGAATGTTAATAATTTTTAATTGAAAAATCTACTATTTCATTTTTTGTTCAGAATTGATCTCTTTTAGTTGAAAATTAAATTATTTTGCATAAAATTCGCCACAGTTCGGTTGAAATTTTTTCTCTTTTTTGTCTGAAAAATCTTTTTTAGTTGAACAATTGTCTTTTTGGTTTGAGAATTTATCTCTTTTGGTTAAGAATACAACTTTTTGGTTGAAAATTAATCTTTTTTGGTTAAGGATTCAACTATTTTGTTAAAAAATATATTTTCTTAAATTAATTTTTTCAGCTGAAAATTCAACTATTTCATTTTTGCTTCAAAATTGATCCTTTTTAGATTAAAACTCAAACAATTTGGTTGAACATTTGTCTTTTTTAGTATAAAATTAATCTTTTTGGTTGAAAATGCATCTTTTTGGTTTGAAAATTCAACTATTTGTTTAAAAGTTAACTTTTTTGGTTGAAAAATTCTATTTTCGGGTTGAAAATGCCACTGTTTTGTGAAAAATTCGTCGTTCTGGGTTGAAAATTCATCTCTTTTGGTAAAGAATTAAATTTTTTTGTTAATCTGCTTGGTTTGAGGATTCAGCTAATTGATTGGAAATGATATTTTTTCTTGAAAAACTCATATTCTTGTATTGAAAATTCAACCGTTTTGTAGGTACTTCTTTTTGGCTTAGAAACTCAAAAGATTGGTTGAACTGATCTTTTTTCTTTCTTAACTGAAAAATCTTCCTTGAATAAAAATTCCACTCCATTTTTTAAAAGCCGTCTTTTCAGATTGAACGTTTATCTTTGTAGGTTGAAAATTCAACTATTTAATTAAAAATTCGTCTCTTTTGCTTGAAAGTTAAACTATTTGGTTGTAAATGCAACCGCTCTCCATTTTTAGTTTGAAAACTCAACACTTTTGTTAATAAATCATCTCTTTTGGTAGGAAATTCATATTTTTTGGTTGAAAATTCAACGATTTTGTTGAAAATTCAGTATATGTATTTCAACTTGAAATCTTAGGAATATGGTTTGGAGGACATTTTGGGCTGTGCAGTCTGCAATAGATCCGATATTTTACAAAATGTCTACTGCCACGATTGGCATTTAAAATTTAACTCCTCCAAACTATTGTTAAAATAATGTTATCATTCTCTAATTTTGAGGAATAGCACGAAACATAAAGGGTATTTAATCATCTTTTCACATTCATATTTTGAAATACATTCTTTACGTAGCGCGTCCTCAGGTTGCGGATAGAGGAACGGCCCGTGAGGCTGAACAGCCCCTAAGGTTAGCTGCGAATACAAGAATAAGCAGTCGCGGACAGCCGATAGGAACCAGTCGTGTCTGTGGTGAATTCAGCACTGGTAGAAAATAGGTACACGACAACCATGGCTTGGGAGGACCCACCCATTCGCGTTCATACGCAGTGGGTGGGTTCTGGCAAGCCGAGGTGCAGCGTGTATCCACCTAGAAACTATACCCGAACCAAAACTAAAAATCTTGTAAGGGAAAAATCCTGCTGCCCATTGGACACTGCAGCGATGACACTGCCCGCAAGGGATGTGTGGAATGATTCGCCTGCATAGGGCCAAAGGGGTATTGATGCCAGTAGGCGCGCTGCCTTGCAGGGGGACGTTAGGGTACGAGGATGAAACTGTAATGTGTCTGACGACAAGTTGACATGGTCCTTGTCAGAGTCGGAAAGCTCCCATACTTAGACCTAGGGAGGTATGGGGGTTATCACTCCTGGGACAGTGGACTCACCTACGATCGGAATAGGATCCTAACGTGCGGATTATCTTGAAACTACCATGGCTAACTTACAAAAACAAAAAACTACAGTTAAAGATCTAAGGGTGGGAACTCTAAACGCGCGTAGTCTAAAAACTGGCCGACTTAGCGAACTCATTAAGATAGCAATTGAATACAAAACTGACTTAATAGCACTTCAAGAAACCTGCTGGTCGGGCGATTTCGCGTCAATTTCTAAGGATGACTATACTTTTCACTATGGGGGAGCTAAGGGGCAAAGACTGGGGACTGGTTTTCTTATTAATAAACGAATTTCGCAAGCACTTATCGACATGCAATTCATTAATGACCGGTTATCATACATTGTACTAAAGGGTAATTTCAGCAAACACGTATTAATCAATGTGCACTGCCCCACCGAGGACAAAGACGAAGACACTAAAGATCTTTTTTATGAAACAATCGAGCAGGTTTTTGACAAGTTCTCAACGTTTGACGCAAAAATAGTATTGGGGGACTTCAACGCGAAAATTGGAAAAGAACCAATGTATAGGCCTACAATAGGATCAGAAAGTTTGCATGACGTCAGTAATGATAATGGAACCAGAGTAATAAACTTTGCAGCTTCAAAGAACCTCGTTGTCAAAAGCACATATTTCAAGCATAAAAATATACATAAGGCCACCTGGACATCACCAGATGGTAAAACTCACAATCAGATTGATCACGTTCTAATAGACAGAAGACGTCATACAAACATTCTCGATATAAGATCGTATAGGGGAGCGGATTTAAATTCGGACCATTTTCTCGTGATAGTAAAACTAAGATCTAGGCTAGCGCTAAGTAAGAAAACAAGCCGCACAGAGCCAACAGTTCGTTTCAATATAGATAAGTTCAAAACAGCAACAGAAACATTAAATTACCAAGTTGAGATTTCTAATAGTTTCGACGCTCTCCAAGAACAGAGAGACGATAACAATAATCGCGAGGAGGACCCGGAAACCCTGTGGAGCAATACGAAAAAGGCGATAAAGGCAGCCGCGAAACTTTCGATAGGTTTTAAGAAAGTAACCAAAAGCAAACCATGGTTTGACGAAGAGTGCAAACTCTGGTTTGAGAAACGTCGGAAGGCCAGACTAAGTAGTTTACAAAATAAGTGCGATCAAACACATAAGAAATATCTCGAGATTAGCAAAAGTACAAATAGGCTCTATAGATCCAAGAAAAGGGAGTGGGAAAAGAATAAAATACTAGCAATAGAAGCGCATAATAAACAAAATAACCCGCGTGAGATGTACAGGGGAATCAATTTTATAAGGAAAGGCTTTCAAAGTAGAACGGAAGTAATGAGGGACGAAAATGGCAATCTAGTAGCCGATGCGACAGAGAGACTGAATTTATGGAAAGATTATTTCGATAAACTATTAAATGTACGTGAAGCCCCCGTTGAAGGTAATCTCGGCGAAATCCACACTGCTGATCTATTAATTAACGATCCTACTGATATAGAAATAGAAATGGCCATCAAGAAGTTGAAAAATAACAAAGCCGCGGGCATCGATGACCTACCGTCAGAACTGATAAAAAATGGAGGCCCTTGCCTCACAAGGCAAATTTGTAAATTGATACGCGCAGTTTGGAAAACAGAACGCATGCCGGAAGAATGGAATACCTCTATCATTATTCCCATCTTTAAAAAAGGCGATAAAACTAACTGTAACAACTATCGGGGAATTTCACTTGTGCCTTCGTGCTACAAGATCCTGTCTAATGTTATCCTAAGTAGACTAACTCCTTTTGCCGAGGAAATCATTGGGGATTACCAGTGTGGATTCCGCCGAAACCGATCTACAAGCGATCAAATGTTTACAATTAGACAACTGTTAGAAAAGAAATGGGAATTTAAAGAAGCAGTACATCAGCTATTTATCGATTTTAAAAAAGCTTACGACTCTATTATACGCGCGCGAATGTACTGGATCCTAGAGTCCTTGGGTGTGCCAAGAAAATTGGTTAGACTTATCGAAATTTGCTTAAGCGGCAGTAAGGGTAGAATACGCGTAAACGGTAGTTTATCTGAAGAGTTTTCGATCCGCGATGGCCTGAAACAGGGCGATGCACTTTCGTGCGTCCTTTTTAACTTAGTTTTAGAATACGTGGTTAGGCAAGTGCAGGCGAATCCGACCGGTGCTACCCTCAATGGGGTAATACAAATTCTTGGATATGCGGATGATCTCGACGTACTAGGGGATGATAAAGAAACGGTAGCTAAAAATGCAGAAATCTTGATCGCAAAAGCCAAAGAGATTGGCTTGGAAGTTAGCGAATCGAAGACAAAATATATGACCGTCGTCAGGTCCGGACAAAGTAATCAAGACGGGGATCTAATGGCCGGAAATATGAAATTCGAAAGGGTTAACGAGTTTAAATACCTCGGGTCTATTATAACTAGCGAAAATAAGATTAAAACGGAAATCAATGCGCGGCTACACGCTGGCAATGGGTGCTATTATGCAGCAAACACGCTACTAAAATCGCGATCGCTATCTAGAAACATCAAAGTAAGAATTTACAAAACGATAATAATGCCGGTCGTCATGTACGGGTGTGAAACGTGGGCGCTGACGAAAGGAGAAGAGAATAGGTTTAGAGTTTTCGAGAATAAAGTACTTAGAAAAATCTATGGTCCAAAAAGGGACGAAGAGACCGGCGAGTGGAGAAAACTGCATAATAATGAGCTGCACGCTCTCTACGGGTCAGCAAATATTAATAGAGTAATGAAAGCGCGTAAATTAAGATGGGCGGGGCATGTAGCAAGAATGGGCAATGAAAGAACAGTGGCGCAAGTTTTAAGAGGGAGACCGACTGGTAAGAGACCCCTAGGCAGACCGAGAAACAGATGGGAGAAAAATGTAAGGGATGATCTAAAAGAACTAGGACATGATTACTTAAACTGGATGGAGAATGCACAAGATAGAGATGTGTGGCGGTCTCGGGTAGATGAGGCAATGAACTTTCGAGTTCGAACTGCTAATCTATAATAATAATAATTCTTTCTCGTTTTCAGTTCCAGGATCGCACATTACCACAGCCCCTTTTGTTCTGGCAGGTGGTAATCGTCGATCGCGTTTAATGAGATGATTTACGGTTTTTAGCAATTTTGATTCGGAGAGGCTGGTTTTTACGTGGTGGACACGTTGTTTACGTGGCGAAGCTGGTGGCTCGTTTGTCAACGGTTAAACACTGGACCACCCTCAAGCCTATCCCTCCATCCACCCTTCGCACTTTCCGTATACGAAATATCCACGGATCCCCCCCCCCCCCAGCACACGGAAAGCCAGGCAGCCCTCGATCCTGCGGGCGATAGCGCGCCTCCCTTGATTAACGAGACATCCCATATATATCCAGGGGGTGTGTCGCGTAACACCATAGGGGTCGCATTGTTGCACCAGTGCTTTACTGCATATTGCGCCGATCGTTTGCGCGCCGCGGTATTTGAACGCGTGCCTCACGCCAATGTTTCTTTCGGAATTTGAAGAAGGGGTGATATCGAGAATAATTAGATTTTCCCTTTTCTTTGGTTTGGAAACGATATTACAGGTTGGGGAAAGTCAAAATAGGGGCTTTTTTATAACAAAAAAAGTAGAGAAAATAGCATCACATATTTTTAGATTAGGAATTTTCAAAATAAAAGATTTAAGGCATCGGAAATTTGAGAATTTTTTATGTCGACCCTACATTTATTTCAGGGACCTAAAAACTCTGTAGTACAGAGTTTGACAGAAATCTGTAGAACTGCTTGAACTTTTTTCAAAATTTCGATTTGGGATATTCAATCCGCGGGTTTGAATATCCAAATGTCGATGCTTGACTTCAATTCATTTTTTCAGTAGACAAAAAACCCATGCACCCAATTTTTATAGAAATCAATTAACAGTATAAACTTTCCAAAATTCGAGTTGCTATTTTGGATCCGCCATTTCGAGTTTTCGAATCCTTACCCGAAATTTGTATACAGCGATCCCAAAACCAATCCAGTATCGATTTTTGTAGAAATTCATTGAAATTTATTGAACTTTCTTATGACATTCGAATCGATGAAATTTATTGAAAAATCAGTGCCTCTTCATTGAAATTCAAGTACTTTATATTTTCACTTTTTTTTATAGTAGGGGAAGTTACTGTCCTCTTGTTTACAGAAATGGTTTGAATAATTACCAGTTATTGTTAATTCGAAAAATATGACAGCAAAAAATCACTGACAAGACATTTTTATTCGAATTCGTATAAAAAAATTAAGTCTATTTATGGATGAGTGGTCAAGATGGGCATTTGTTTATAATAATTGTTTGATTGAGTCAAATTTTTTGTTAAATTACTAAACATGACAATAATGAGTTAATGGCACGAAATTCTTACTTGATTTATTTTGATATCTTTTGAAATCCTTTAGAATCCCTTGAAATCTTTATAAAACGTAAAATTCCATTTCGACGCCTCCATTCAATATGAGTCTATGTGCTGACAGCGCCGTGTATGATACTATTCCCTATGCTTATACACAGTGCATAGTCTCATACACGGCGCGATCAGCAGATAGACTCATACTGAATGGAGGAGTCGATTAAAAAAAAAAAGTCATTTGAAATACCTTGAATATAATTTAAATAAAACTTATTCATTAAAGTTTTCTAGAAAAACCTATTTGAATCCCTAGAATTCTTTGATATCCCTTGAAACCCTTGGAGTATTTCAAAATCCTTAAATCTTGTGCTTGAAATCCCTTGAAATCCCTTGATATCATTGGAATCGCGAGCAATTCCTTGAAATTTCATTTAACTGCATTTATTTTCAAAGTTCGTGAGAACTTCTGCTTGAAATCCCTTGAAATCCCTTGCTATAATTGGAATCGCGAGCGATTCCTTGAAATTTCATTTAACTGCATTTTATTTTCAAAGTTCGTGAGAACCCTTGAAATCTTTAAAAATCCTACAAAATTCTTTCAAACTTCTTTAAATTGGTTAGATCTCTTGAAAACCTTTCGAATCCCTTAAAATCCCTTGAAATCTTTGGAATCGCTAGCAATCCCTTGAAATTTCATTTAACTGAATTTATTTCTAAAGTTCATTAGAAATCCCTTGAAATCTTTACAAATCCTACAAAATTCTTTCAAATTCCTTGAAATTGGTTATATCCCTTAAAATCCTTTGAAATCTCTTAAAATCCATTGAAATCTTTGGAATCGCTGGCAATCCCTTAAAATTTATTTAACTGCATTTATTCTTCAAAGTTCACTAGAAATCCTTTGAAATCTTTGCAAATCCTAAAAAATCCTTAAAAATTCCTCGAAATTGGGTATATCTCTTGAAATTCTTGGGAATCTCTTAAAATCCCTTGAAATCTTTGGAATCGCAAGCAATCCCTTGACATTTCATTTAACTGCATTTATTTCCAAAGTTCACTGAAAATCCCTTGAAATCTTTGCAAATCCTAAAAAAATCTTACAAATTCCTTGAAATTGGATATATCTCTTGAAATACTTTGGAATCCCTTAAGATCCTTGAAATTTCATTTAACTGCATTAATTTCCAAAGTTCACTCAAAATCCCTTGAAATCTTTGTAAATCCTACAAAATTCTTTCAAATTCCTTGAAATTTCGTATATCCTCGGAGTTGCAATAAAATATTTATTGTTTTGAAAATTTCTTGGAATACCTTGAAATCCCTTGAAATCTTTAAAAAGCGTAAAAATCCACCCAAAAAAGTATAGATTATTTGAAATTTTTTGAATATAAATTAAATTAAAATTATTCATTATAGTTCTGTAAAAAAATTTAATCCCTATAAATATTTGAAATCCCTTTCAATCCTTGAAGATTTAATCAATTCCTTTCAATCTTGTGAAATTCCTTGAAAAAACTTAAAATCCATTTAAATCTTTGATATCGCTAGGAAACCCTTGAAATTTAATTGAATTTAATTTATTTTGCAAAAATCACTAGAAATATCTTAAAATCTTTAGAAACCCTACAAAATATTTGAAACTCCTTGAAATATTTGAAATCCCTTGACATCTGTGGAATCGCTAAGAATCCCTTGAAATTCAATGAAATTTCTTTCATCTTGCAAAGTTCTTAAGAAATCCCTTGAAATATTTGGAAATCCTACAAAATTCTTGGAAATTTGTTGTACTTCTTGAAATTCTTTAGAATCTCTTGCAATCTTTGGATAACGTAAAAATCGACATAAAAAAGTAAAAATCATTTGAGATCACTTGAATATAATAATTTAGATAAAACTTCTTCATTAAATTTCTCTAAATAAACCTTTAAATCACTAGAAATCTTTGAAATCTTAAAATCGCCCTTGAATCTTGTGCAATAACTTAAACCCCCTTGAAATCTTTAGAAATCCCTTGAAATCTTTGGAAATCATAACAATTTTGTTTAATCCCCTGAAATTTTCGAAATCGTTTGAAATTATTTAGAATCCCTCCCTTTGGAAATTGTACAAATCCATTGAGATAAGTATAAATCACTTTAATATCAAATTTCTTTTAATTTAATTTATTTTCCAAAGTTAACTAGGAATATATTAAAATCTTTAGAAATACTACAAAATTCCTTGAAATTTTTGAAATCTCTAAAATCTCTAAAAATCCATTAGAATTCATTAAAATCGCCGGAAATGTTTGGAAATCTTTAAAATCCTCTAAAATCCCTTGAAATGTTTCGAAATTACTTGAAATTCTTGTGAATAGTTTTAAATCTCTTGAAAATCGGTGAAATATTTTAAAATTAGTTAAAATATTTATAAATTCTATATTATCCTTTAAAAAGCCTTAACATCCGTGGAAGTCCCTCGAAATTTGTTTATTTCCTTTGGAATCCCTTAAAACCTCCTGATATGTTTGGAAATCTTTAAAATGCCGTAAAATTTTTATGAAGTCTGACGAAATTGCTTAAAATCATATAAATAAATAATTCTTTTATACTTGCTGTATTTTTTGCATCAACTCTTTCAATATTTTAACATTCTTTATTTCTATACAGACTTTCTTATAATAATTTCCTAGAATGATTTTCCTAGAATTGCGAAAAAATTATAACAAATTCATTATAGGAAAATTATTTGAGAACTATACTGAATTTTCCATGATATTTTTTTGTAATACATTTACAAGGTATTAAAAAAGATTGCATGCGGGATTGCAAAGGACTATATGGGATGGTATGAGATTGCATAAGATTTCAGAGAGGATTTGTGAACGTTCGATGGTATGACAGTCGGAAAAGCGGCCAACATCGGGAGAGGGTTTTCTGCAGTTCTCTTCTCCCCTGGCCAAACGTCCAGGCAAATGCGAGTACTTCTAATAAAGTCGGATGCAGCCACGGGTTTATCACTGTTTGTGAAGGGGAGTCGTCTGGGGTATACATACTCATGCTGAAGGACTTAAATGTCTTAAATGACACTTTAGCCAGTTGCGTAGCCAAGGCAGGGGTTTTGGGTGTCAAAACCCCACCTTGACCATAGAACAGGCATATTTACCTAACCGCCCACTTACGGTACTATATGTATACGTATTATTATACTGCGGGTGTAATATTAAGTAGAAAATTCTAACAAATGAAATGAACGAGTGCGCTTTCGGGGGCCGTCTATATACCACGTGGACTTTTTCTTATCACCTTGCTCCCCCCCCCTCGTGGAAAAACGTAGACTTTTTACGACTCCCTCCCACCACTGAATCCTCTGTCCACGTGTACTTATTCCATATTTGAGGAAAATTTGGATATTCCTGGTATTCAAAAGCAAGGTCAAAGCCCAACGGAGCGGTGAATTGGCTGAAAATTCTGTTTTTCTTTTTAAAAATGTCTAATGATACAAGAAATGAGGTCCAAATAAAAAGTAGTTCAAATTTTCTATTATCTCATGTTTTTCTTAAAAGAAATCCGCAGGTGCAGGAGAGCATGCGTTCACGTGGATTTTAGCTGAAACCCCCGGCACCCCTCGTGAATAATCGTGGACTTTTGACAACTCCCTCCCCCCACCAATAACGGTCTACGTGGAATATGGCTTGCCCCTTATATAAAACCGAATGGCTCTAATAGGGTCTTAATTAATGGATGATTGAAAATATGTTAGGAAAGTCTTATATGGATGTGCGTAATAATGTAGCATTTTTCTGATTTTAAAACAATTTTTCCCGCAAGGATGATAAATATGACATTTATAAATTTTTTGTCTTCAATTATCCTAATTTTTCCCTGTAAGTAGTAACGTACTTTTTCTTCAGCCTTTCAAACCCCTCCCTTTATGAAATCCTGGCTACGCCACTGACTTTAGCAGTTAGGAGGACCCCTGTATAGGCCTCTGTTTCGCCAAACTTTTCGAATAAAGACATAGAAGAATAGGTTATATTGTACTGCTACGCGACTTAAATGAACCAGCCGAAAATAAAGGAATCAAAAATATCAAATTATCTTCCTCTAGGAGTCTAAAAATTAGGTGACGCTTCACAAGCCTCCAATGCAAAAATGATAAATATCTTTAGACTTTAGACCATCCCTGCGATATTTGGCATTTCGAAAGCAATTTGTCAATATTCCATAAGGAAGGATATTAAAAGCTGAAGACAATACAATATGGCACGTAGACTCGATAGAAAAAGATGTTTGTCTTCGCCTTCTTGCCTCCTGAATCGAAACAAGCAGGGCGAATGGCAACTAAAGGGGAAAAGTGAGAGAACCAAAGAGCATCTGGTGTATACTACTATACTGTATAGTATATGATGTATAGTGTATACCGTTAAAATACATCCTTGTCACTTTCTCTATCTTTCTCTCCTTTCTTCATCTCTCTTGTTCCATTTGTCAAACCACAAGAAACCTTGTCGATGAACATTCAACAATCAACAAGAAACTTAACTGCTTATAAATTTGATTATTATTAAAAATAACTGTACTTTTTAATCATTTTCAAAATTATCACCTACCCATTCCTTGTACAGTATCAATTAACTCATAAGATATGATTATTAAACATATCCCCGCAGTCAGTTATTAATTATTCAAATGAGACTTGCGCCTTTAAATTGATTCTTTTTTTAACTAACTATATACGTGAAATTTGAATGCATAAAATGATTTGATTCATATTTATCGCCAACCTTTGAAATATTCAATATCTGATATTTATAATACAGTATTTATGTACCTGGTTTTTATTTGTCATGCAGCATTTATCACACTAAAAGAAAGTATTCTCAAATGTTGATACTTTAAACAGAAAAAAAGTTGACTGTCTTAAAGAATTTGTTCTATACATTATGAAAACTGATTCGATCTGAAGGTATTATGAAAACCAAAAAATCTGCTTCATAACGAAGGTGGAAAATTTACATTCCGAAAATGTGCGAAATTTATGTTTTATAAAAACCGTTTCTCTGCGTGAGCAGAAATGCAGCACCATTAAGATAGTTTGAAAATTTGATTATCATGGTTGTCCGGAGTTTGACAACAATGGTTTCTTATGTTATAAAATCGAAAATTTCCATAAATTTGAGAAAACGGAATATCCATGTCATAAGTGTGAAGCTGTCTCAAATGAAAATACCTTTTTTGTACAGGGTTTATCATACCATGAAAATTATCCGATTTTCTTAGAATAAGGCTCAAATTGAAGGTTTTGACATGCAGATGTGCAATTACAAATTTAATTTTCCATGTTATACTTATGTCTTTTTGTTATCAAAGATTGAAAAATGAAAAAAGGGAAATTTCATTTTTTAGACAACTGCTGGAATCTTTTCTATTAGATCGATGGTATTCAAAGATGGCTCAAATAAAAAGCCTTGGCATGTGGATGAGCAAAAAAAAAAAAATTTGCTATGTCGTACTGACGTTTTTTTGTAATCAAAGATTGAAAAATGAACAAATTTCGTTTTTAGACCACTATGCTTGAATCTTTTCTTTTAAATTGATTGTCTTCGAAGATGGGTCATTTTGTTTTCGTTATCAGTACTTAAAAAATATTTTAAATAAGGAAATTTCTTTTTGTAGACCACTATTCTAGAAACTTTACTTTTAGTCCGATATTTTTCAGGAATGGTTCAAAATGAGAGTCTTGAAATTTAGATGTACATTACAAAATAAAGTTTGCTAGGGTAAATGTACCGGTGGTCGGACAACGATTCTAAGGGCGGACACCACTTTCAGAAGGCCATAAATAAAAAAGTATTAAATTTTGCAAAGTGTCAAAAATAGGTTAGAAAATATATGTCAGTGTCTTTCATATGACTGAACTTTTATAACATTATAACAATTTATTTAAGAGAAAATAAATATTCGTCCGACCACTGGTACGTGTGTAAAAAATTATAAAAATAAGTAAAGTTCGTTTTTTTAGATCACTATGATGGAATCTTTCATTTTAGTTCGATTGTCTTCGAAGAAGGCTGAAATTGAAGCTTTTGGCATGCAGGTGCTTATATCAATAAAAATTTGTCCATGGTATAGTGTTTTTTTTTATAGGGGATGGCTTAAATTGAGTGCATTGGCACTTAGATTTAAATTGAAAAATAAAACGTGCTATGTCCATTACTGAAGTTTTTTTTATCAAAGAATGAAAAATAAGGAAATTTCATTTTTTAGATTACTATGCTCGAATCTTTTCTTTTAGTTCGATTGTCTTCGAAGTTCGTTAAAATTGAAGGTTTTGGTATGTAAATTTGCATTGAAAAATAAAATTTATTTGTCAATGTGTTACTTTTTGTTAACAACTTACGGAAATTTTATGTTTCTTGGGGTTTTCCTGTCATCACTGATAACACACATATCATTCATAAATTCAAAAGAACAATTTTCATATATAAATATATGAACATTGTTTCTTGTTAGATTTTATCATTGCAATTCAAGTTTGGAACCTAATTACCAATATTTTTCAAGCCGAAGGCGTTTCGTTTTCACATACATACGCGAATAATATTAACAACTGTCATTTTTGTTTAGATAGATTTGGCAAGAGATGTTGTACCAACCTTTTGTACTCTCAGAAATCCGAAAGAGTGAATAAATCTCGGTTCGATCATTTTCCAATAGTTCGAATAATTTTTACTTTTTTATCCCAATAAAACCATTGGACTTTGGAGTCCATCAATGATACTTAACAATTATGCGAGAGGAAGTATTTTTTCATGTTCAATTTTCCCACCAAGTGCGATGACATACTCTTCAATGAGGAGCATGCTAAACAAAATTTGAACATGTTTCATAGAAACATTACAAACAGATGAATTATATGAATTATTTTTTGTCGAAATAATTAAATTAATAGTTAAGATTTCTCTTGGTTCTAATTACTGTTCGTGATTATCTTCTACACTGAGAAAAAAATGCAATATCAGTGACCTACTCTTGCAAAGTTTCCCCTATATTATTTTTTCCGAGTGAGGGAAAAAATCCTAATTTTTATCCAAACTAAAATTTAAAAAATAAAATTTCAAACTGAAACTTAAATTTTTATCAAATATTGATAAAAAATACGTTACTCAAGTTTCACAACACAACGTTCAGTTTTAAAGCTGATACATAAATAGAAAAATTAAAAAAACTAATATTATATACTATATTATCATATACTATATCGAAAAAATATAGGGGCGATTTAAAAAATGTTCATATATGAAGCCAGAATAATTAGGACACATGCTTGAGAGTAAAAGAATTGTGGAAATTAATAAGCAAGTTTCTAAAGCTAATGTGTCAGCAAGTTCAAAATTTTGTATAAATTTAAAATAAATTCATCAATATACCAAAGGTGGGGGGAAGTAAGTACACATTTTTATTGATATAAGCACCTGCATACCAAAAGCTTCAATTTCAGCCTTCTTCGAAGACAATCGAACTAAAATAAAAGATTCCAACATAGTGATCTAAAAAAACGAACTTTACTTACTTTTATAATTTTTTACAAACGTACCAGTGGTCGGACGAATATTTATTTATATTTTTTTTACATTAAGAAACATCATGTTAAAAATCCGTTACTTGGAGAGATTTGGAAAAATTACGGACGCTAATTTAATTACCTAGAAAGAATCTATTTTTGAGAAATATACAAATCATATTGCCTAAGATCAATTAAAAAATTAATTTGCATTCTCCTCTTTATTTCTGATATAATTTGTAAGAATCATGCGAAATTTGCGAAAAAGAGGGCAAATTTTTTATTTTATTTTTGTGGTAAAAGAAGCCGGTGTAAAATAAATATCGTAACCGCACGCGATAAGGTGGCGTCCTTGTCGAACTTGCAGGTTGAAAGAACGGATTTCTCTCTGTGCAAGGAACGACCGTTGGTCAATTATTATTCGTTGTGCTTTCGCGACTTGAAAGCCACTTCAAAGAAGCGTCCCGATGATTTCTCGACAATGCATCGTCGACTTGGTCATTTAATCGCTCCGGAGAAAACGAGCGCACCTAATTAGTGGTCTTTCTTGGAAACGCGACGTTTCGACAGAAAAAAAAGGACCCAGAAAAGTTATTTCACTCTGGAATGGCAACTTGTAGCTGCTCGATATCTCCGTACATCGACGGCACCAGCCATAATTACCCCCAGTAATGGCGCTACCTTGTTATCTACCCATGATAAGCTCGTAGATCGCTAAACCCATTTTCACTTCAAAAAAATTCTCACCTTATTCTAAACACCAAATATGGACAAATTCACAAGCAATCCTTTATGTACAATAATTTACAATTGTCAAGGACTAGCAATATTACACGCGCCCTACAGCGCGGGGAAATATTGCATTGCCAATTAATAACATACAAATATAAAATAAGATTACTATGATTCTAATTTTAAATTAAAAAATCATTTGAGAGACATGGTTTTCTTTTTCAGACAATTTTTTCCCCCCAGATTAATGTGGAAAGGGTCTTTGAAAATTGGGAAGCTACTTTAAAACCTGATCACCTCACCTGAAAAATATTCAGTTTTTAATGATGTTTCATTCTTTTGAATTACTTGGAATGCTTTTAAACTCTTTCACATCCTTTTTAATTCTTTAAACTTCATTTGTAATCTTCTGAATTCCTCCGAATTCGTTGATGTATCTGAATTCATCAAAATTCTCTGAATTATGTGACTATCTTTAACTCATGGAATTTCCTGAATTCTGAGAACTCTCTGAATTCCAAGGACTTCAAAACAATGCCAAGAATTGATGGGAATTCAGAAGAGTTCAAGAAACTTAGAATTAAACATATAATTAAAGAAACCTGAATATTTTGCATAAAACTGCATTAATGACAATGCCCGGAAGTATGAAAAGAACAGTAATGGAATATTTATTGTAGAAAATAATAATATCCATGATGAAAAATTGTCGATAAATAACTCAATGCCTTATAAGTTTCAACTGAAATGAGTGGCTGTTTATTAATAAAGCAGGCTCATAAAAGTGGCCAAGAGCAGGGTTAAATTTACGATTCTCGGACAGCGATGGGGAGACGTTTGTTTTCCAATCTCAGATATTCGAAAGAGACTCCAGCATCATTCGACTAACGACTAACTGGTTTTCGGGTCGCACGACTAAAGAATTCGATAGAGCTACAAAAGAAGATTACTTCACAGACCATTGCCAGACAAATATAGATATTTAAAGGCTAATGAAATAAGAAATTTTCCACCTTTTCACCTGATTTATAACCTAATCCAACGTCTCCAAGAAACTATTCAAGAAAAAATTGAGACGTTTGAAAGGTACTAAAAATGTTTTCGGATTAGGAACATAAATGGAACCTAAGCGATAATAACGGTAGAGAAGATAACATCTATCTCTTAATTTGCTGCGTTATTTGGGAGACAAATTGGTGAAATCTAAATCTTTAAGGTTTTTGAAACATTTCTCAATAACGAAATTGTCACTCTCTCTTAAATTTTGTTTGCAATAAATAGAATTTTTCTCTATAATATGCTAAAAGGACTATAACAATTGAGAAACACTTTGTTGAAACGACAAAACATTTTCTCATCACGAACGGCTTTTTATGACCACAGAGTTAAACCGGCATAGGCAGCTTTCTATGTACGTAAAAAGGCACAGTTGAAGAGAAATGTGAACTAAGTTAGGCTATCAGAGTATCTACCGCAATTCTGCGCTGAATCAGGCTCTCAAATTGTATTTTCCTCTGTAAACTAGTTCAACATTCTTGAATTAAACATTCGTTCTCAGACCTGATAGTAATCTACTTAGAAAAAATTAGTTCTAGTTTTAAATTCTTGTCTAGAATTCTTGTCTAGCATTTTCAACAAAATAGTTGAACTTGTAACCAAATAAATGTTCAAGAAAAAAATACAGGAAAGTTCATTTCAGCCAAGAAATATGACTTTTCTACCATGAAAGATGAATTTTCTACCAAAAGACGAATTTTCAACCAGTTAAATCAAACAAAGAAAAATAAATTTGCAACAAAATAGTTTAATCCTGAGCCAAATTGATGAATATTCAATTAAGAAAGATGAATTTTCAATTAAGATTAATTTTCAACCAAATAGTTGAATTTTCAATTAAAAAAGATATTTTTTTAACCAAAAAGATGAATTTTAATCAAAAAACATGAATTTTCCACCGAATAGTTGATTTTGCAACCTATGAAGGATAAAACTTTCAATCAAGTTGTAAAATTTTCAACCAAACAAGATGAATTTTCTACTAGGAAAATTAATGTTCTACCAAAAAAGACAAATTTTCAACAAAATACATTAATTTTCAACAAAAATGCTGATTTTTGAAGCCAAAATGACAAATTATCTACAAAACAGTTGAATTTTCGAACCGTAAATATGATTTATGTCATCAAAAATGTTAATTTTGTACCAAATAGTTAAGTTTCTATAAAAATAGTTTCATTTTTAGCCAAATAATTGAATTTTCAATTGAAATGATGAATCTTCAACAACAACAAATTAATTCTTTACAAAGTAGTTTAACTTTAAACGAACTAGTTGATTTTTCAACCAAACAAGATGAATTCTCAAAGTAGCATGTAGAAGTTGATATTTCAACTGAAAAAGATTCTCTTTTGTATAAATGGATGCATTTTCAACCAAGAGGATTAACTTTCCACAAAAAAAATGATTTTCCACAAAATACATGAATTTTCAATTAGAAAAGATTTATTTTCAATTAAAAATATCAATTCCCAACCAAAATGGAATAGATACATTTTTAGTTTCAAAACATTATTTATCAACAACAAGAAAAACGAATTTTCATAAAAATAGTTAAATTTTCAACAAAAGAGGTCAACATTCTTAAACCAACAAAAAATGAATCTTTAACAAAGTAGTTCAACTTTCAATAACCAAGTAGTTAAATTCCGAACTTAAAATATAATACATCGTAGACTTTCAGATGAAAAATAGTTGATTTTTTTTTTATTTGGATCTATTAATTCAGTTCACGTTAAACGAAAAAAACAAGAAAAAGGTTTTTTTACATGAGCCTCCACCCCACCTCAAATTAGTAAAGTATTTTATGGATGGTCCCTAACTCCTGAAATAAATGCATTTTTAGATGGCGATTATTAAGGAAATTGAGGAATGTTTTGAATCTCAAAGAAGAGTATATTGTCCGCTTTCAAAGGGAACTTCAATCACTGAGGTTCTCGTCAAGGCCGCAGAAAATGTTCTTGGCTGGACAGGCTTTAGTGCCAGTCGTGACTTTATCGGTGCCTTTAATGACGTTTAGAGTTTCATTCGATGTCCGTTTTATTTGAAAACAGCAGCCGGCTCGTTGTGAGCAGAAGCGTTGAAGCTCCTACACGCATCCCGTCGTTTTCAAGGAGATATCGTGACTTCGAATTTTCGAATAATCCTTTCCCCCCAAACCAAGAAGAGAATTCCTCACTTATCGATCTGTAATTAGTTGGTCCTATACACACTTCGCTCCTTCGCTCGCACCCAAATGCATTTTAAAAATGGCAGAGAAAAAACGAATTACAAAAGCAAAGTACCGGTTTTCGTCAGGGCGCTTGTTAATTTTATCGGGCTTTTAGTAAACATTTTCAACCCATAATCAATTAAAATCCACTCTGTCAAAGGATCTGAAAGCTTTAGAAGAAATAACAGGTGGACCTTTTATTTACTGAGAAAGGATAATTAACTGTTTTCATTTAAGGTTAATTTATGATTAGTTTCAATTAAGAAAATGGTTTGCGTCAACCGAGCAGTATTACCCAGAAAATCTTCCCCTTCATCCAAGTTTTAATTATCACCTTAACGATCGACCGACTCGATCACTTTCCTAGCGACATTCTTTTCCAACATGAAAATCATGTCCGAGTACCTCCATAAAATCATAAATTTGTAGGTAGCCCCAATCATCTCACTGATAATTATTCTACATTCTTCAGCAAATTCCCAACTCAGCAACGCACCGACAATCCCCAAAAAAATGCTGTACCCACATTTTTCACACGATTAATTTACAACTCACCAGATCTCACACGTCTTCTCTCTCGTATTTTATTCCCAACTTCCAAGGGATGCCATCCTTGTTAATTTTAATTCCGGTTATAAAATTCTCTATCTCTCTCGCGGGACGAAATGCACAGGTATATGAAAAGCGTAAAGATAAAGATCAGGATAGCCCTCTGCTCTAATGGAAGCGATACACTGCCAGGTCGAAATAATCTGCCGACGTAGAGGCATATTATTTTGATCTGAAAGAAGGAACGAGCGAAACGGCGAACGAGGGAAGGAACATCACGGGGAGGTTCGGTATGTTAATTACAGAGCAAGTGCATCCATCTCACTCGCTCCTTCAACCTTCTCATTTCTCTCTCAATTTTTCTCCCTTTTTCTGCCCTTCCTCTTTCTCTTTCTAGTCCAAGGGAAGGGTGCAGTGGGTCCTTTTCTCACGCATGGATTGGACATGCCTTGCAAAGTACTCGCCTTCGAGTTAAGCCTGTACCGATCGGTTCGCGTGAGGCCAACAAGTCGACCTCCGACCTGATGGGAAACTCTCATTTTACCCTTTTTTGAATCTCCCTTTCCCTTTTTTCAAACTGCCCTGTCCCCGATTTCGTAAACTCGCACGGGAATTAAACCTGATCAGCGGAACCAACGCAGGTGCTTCTTAAACCGTAACGAAGGAGTAAGAATAAAGAATAAGAAAGCAAACGAAGTTGACCACTTGCAAAAAGGCCGATTTAGCAAATTACTGGCCGTGGGTCAAATAAGATTTGCTTTAAGTGGCGAGGTGCTTGAAAAAATCCACTCCGGACTGGTATTTATTTAATTGAAGCCATTTTCGATCGATTCATGCAAACATCATCAATTTTTTCGGTGGTGTGTACTTTGAGTGTAATAAGTTGAGGCTGGACCGATCTATTATTTCTTGGCCGTCTCAACCACGAAATTATAATTGGAATCATTCTAAATTTAAAGTGCTTAAAATAATAGGTTTAAATAATAAAGGTTTAAAGTTGGAAATTTAAACGGTCTATATATAGTATTGCACAATGTACAATTTCAAACTGGATTCTTTATAAGCAGGACTGCCACAGACTCACAGAAAAAACAGAAGTGAATTTTTGTTGCGGGTAATTTTCAAGTAGATGAAGTGGATTTTTTTCGTATCGAAACAAAACAAGATTCAATGGAGTTGACATGGTAACCATTTCCCATGTGGTGACTAAATCTTAACACGTGAAGTTAATTTTTGTTGCCAGGTAAAAATTACTCTGAAATCGCTGTAAAGATTACATTATGTTTTTTATGTGCTAATGTACTTGAAAAAAGTGGAAAAAGTTACTAATTTCAGGTAAAAGGTGAATAAAAGTACACAAGAACTCCAATATAAGGCCAGTTTCGGCGGTTGCCTCGCGCTGGCCGTAGAACCACTTCTGTTGGATTTTTCTCTTGCTCTTGTCGCTCCCGCTTACTGCTCCCCCGTACTGCCCGCTTTTATCGCTCGCTACTGGTTGCGACGCATTGTTGACATTGCCTGTGCGCTGAGAAACTGCGTGGGCCAGCAGTTCTAGGAAGAACTAAATCAGTCGGCCTTATATTGGAGTTCTTGTGTAACTGTTGCTCACACAAAGAGGCCTGTAACGTCAACAGAAACACTCAGCTGTACAAAAATTTCGAACCATTAAACATTAATTTTATCGGCTTGATCCAAACAGGGTAAATAGTAAGATTTTTCACGAAAACATGGGAATAATAGGGTAAGGAGTTCTTTTAAACAAAATTAATCGAGGTGCCATATTTAATTCAATATGAAACATTTGAAATTCTTTACCTTTCAAATAAAAATATTGAAATTTCAAGAACACACCCGAATTTTTAACCAGAAAGGTGAATTTTTATTATAAAAGATTAAATTTCTGCTAAGAAACAAAAATTTTCGAGCAAATTCGTGAAATCTCAACAAAGTAGTTGAATTTTCTACGACAGAAGATGAATTTTCAACCGAAAATGGAATAGTTAAATTCTAACTTAAACCATTAAGTTAAAAAAAAGAAGAATTTTAAACAAAAGAGTTAAATTTTGAAACAAAAAGATGAATTGTCAACTATGAAATGATAAATTTTAACCAACAAAATTAGCTTTTAACAAAATAGTTCAAATTTCAACCGAGTAGTTGAATTTTCTACTGAAAAAGATGAATTCTCCACAAAAAATGTAATAATTAATATTTCAATCAACAACTACGAATAATCAACAAAATAGTTGAATTCTCAACCAAAACAGATTATTAATTTTCGACCAAACAGTTGCATTTTTAAATAAAAAAGATGATATTTCTATAAAAAGAGATGAATTTTTAATGAAATAGATGAATTCTGAACCAAATAGTAGAATTTTCAAGCAAAAACATTAATTTTCAAAATGGAATAGTTAAATTTTCAGTAAAAAGAATTAATTTTAAACGAAACAGTTTAAAACTCAACCAAAACAAAGTTGAGAATTTTAATCAAAAACTTGAATTTTAAAGCTAAAAAGACCAATTTTTTATAAGACAGTTTAATTTTTACCGAAAAGATAATTTTTAACAAAAAAAGATGACTTTTCTACCAAAAAAGATGCATTTTCTATCCAAAAAGACAAATGTTCAACAAAACAGTTGAATTTTCGACAAAAAATACAAATATTAAAAAAAATAATTTAATTTTCAATTAAATAATTAAAATTTCAAGCAAATAATATAAGAAAAACAACAAGTTTCTTAAAAATTGGGGTACAAAGAGGAATTCTTTAAAAAAAATGTAAAAGAGGGGAATAGGGTAAAGAGTGTAGAGTCTGCTATTGCTTTTGTCCTTAAAAAAAACAGACTTATGTGACTGTGTGGCAGCCCTGCTTATAAGTTGAATACATGTTAAGACCTTAGGAATGAGACAGTATTTAAAAACAAAAAATTCAGAATTGTTTAGTTGCAAAGCTTTCAAAATGGAATAAATTCAAATTCAAGGGAGGAACATTGATTGAGAACTGTATACTTTTAAAATGTGCACGATCTTAATTAAACCTTTTTTATTCTGATATCCTAAAATAAAATGTAACTGAAATTTGCAACGTTTCTGTGAACGAAAGTTTCTTTTTTAATTTTGCGTAAGGTAAAAGTCCCAATAATCATGTCCTTAGTCCCAGTAAACGTGACGCCAATTTTTTTACTTTTTATCTAATTCAAATGAATTGAAATTCCATTTGACACTATAAAATGCTAAAAATAAATAGGTTTTATCATTAAATGTTACTTTTAACACATTTTTTAACAATATATTGAAATTATAATCAAGTTTCACGTTCATTGGAACCATCGCGATTACTGGGACATTTACCTTATTTTTTCAGAGTGTGTGGCTGGCTAAAACGCAGTCAGCGCTAGAACTTAAATCAAACTTTTTTGGTATTAACAAACATCTGGTGCAAGTAATTCGTAAAAGATAATTCGAAATTTTTTTTTTAAATATTGTAACTTCCGTTATATCAATATTTTTGAATATAAATATTCATGACTATACATTTTCAGCCTTTTAAAATTTCGAATTCAACAAATAAAAACTAGCAGGCAAAAATGTTAAATTATTTTAAAATTAGGCATTCCAAACTGAATAATTTTATCTTCCAAATACAAATTCTTTAATTTTTAATTGTTTAATGACTTATATCACATCATAATTATAGTACTTATATTAATATTTAAAAGTTTTTATAACCTTCAAATGAAGAAGCCTTCACCTAAATTTAAAACAATTATGAAATCGCTAATTTTTAAAATTCTGGAAGTAAAAAAAATGCATGTCGATCTTAATTTTTATATTTACAATTTTTCAACTTATCCTTGTTCAACTTATTGCGAGGACTCTCTCGCAATTAATTATTTACAGGTTATAGCCGTCAGACTTTTCTTTTTTTAAATCCCTTATTTTGCCCTCACCATTAATATGTAATAAGAATTCGAAACTTTCAACATTTTTAATATAGAATCTTTTATATATGGAATGAAACAAATTCAAATTTTTATTTCTATTTTATTATTTTTTATAGTTATTATTGGAAACTTCAAAGGTAAAAGAGTTATTTCAAAATAAAAAAAATTATTCCAATTGAAGGGCGGAAATCCTAATAGTGATAAGAGCCACTTTTTCGAAATACGTTTTTTTTCATGAAATTATTTTCCAGACTTATGTTAGGCCAACACTAACGTACTTGGGAAATCGCGAATCGACCAAAAAACTGTTGTACATAAATTTTTGAAGTTGTCGATTTTTAAATCAACTACCTGTGGTAGTCCTATTTCTCGTAAGTCCAATGGATTCTTATGGAAGATCCGTTTTTAGTTTTGAACGGGCCCGGTTCTAATAAACGTCTTAGGCCTTATGCTTCATCTACCAACTGTAGCGTTGCCTGGTGGACGAGGAACAGAATATTTCACTTCAGGTCAATATTTTCGCAAATGACAGTGTTTCGAACGCATCGCATTGTTGACACCACTTTAATGTCACATTGAAGAAAAAAAACAATTTTTTCAAACAAAACGGGAATTCTGCATCACAGGTATAAATCTTCACACCTCAATACACAATGAAATAATCTTGATTGCAGTAGTAATGGTGAATCGCAAAAAAGGCGATACTTGTGCAAATTTTCTCATAATATACACTGTAGCGAAAATGGACTTAATAGAAATGGGACTACCATGCCCCTTGGACTTAACTCTCCCTACACTTTGAGAGCTAATAACATTGTGGGACATTAGAATTCGTGGATTCAACTCCATAATATAATCAATTTGGTAAAGAAGAACATAAAAATGGAATGTTATAAATTTTCATGAATACATGGAAATTATGATGTTTTTCCGTCTCCCTGAAAAATTCGGAAAATGGCACTTAACACTATTAGGATTTTCGCCCTTCAATTTTACCTCAGTAACTATGTTTCCAAAACTCACTGATGGATAATATAGATGTGTAATTTGCAAAAATAGTTCAAGCGAATCTAACTTTAGATTAAACTTAACTTTATACAGACTCCATGTGCCAATTCACGAAATAAAAAGAAATGATTCATGTTTTTAGATTCCTCATTAATATCCTCAGTAGCTGGTTCAGGATCCGCAGATCAATTTCAGGAATTTTTTATGTTGGTCCAATTACTAGATCGGCCATGGTTACGTTTCAACGAACCCAGAAACCGCAATATTAGTTCCTACAGATCGTCATAATTATTAAAATCTTCTGAAATAAGAACTTCTCAACTAAAAGCATCGACCCTAAACCGATTGCTCGAGAAAATTTTACATTGAGAGCGAGAGTCTGTAGGTCTATATAAGGTTTCAGGGATGAGGATGAGGTGGTATCTATAAGATACTTGATACAGCAGGTTATTCGATAGAGCCTTTTTAATAATTCGTAAGAGATCAGACCAACGATTAATCAGAAACATGTGCAGGTTTCATGTTCAATATTGAAGCAATCCAAGGTAATATTGTTTCGAAGCGTAAAACACTTCAAGGGTGAAATGAGACAAAAAAAATAAGTATTCCAAATAATACTGAACACTTAAATCAATAAAACTAAAATATACTTGAATGAAGTAATTTTTTATTTTTCAAAACAGCCAAATGTAACATCGATTCAAGGATTTTCAAGTTTCAAAAAATTACAAAAGTTTAAATACTAGTTCTGCTATTAATTTATGGAAGCCGAAAAACTTCATTTTCAAATTTCTCTCATTTTTCCTCAAATAATTTGTCATTTTACTTAAACATTAATACCCAAAGATCAGCATTTTAATTTTGTAGCATTTCTGACAGAGACTCCTTTATTAAAGGAAACAAAAAATTTCATATTAAAATTTTTAAAATTTTAATTTACTCATTTATTTCAACCAAAAAAGATTAATTTTCATTCCAAAAGGACGAATTTTCAACAAAAAAGGTAAATATTCGATTAAGAAAGATGACCTTCCAACAAAATAGTGCAATTTTCAACAAAATAATTCAATTTTCAACGAAATAGTTGCATTTGTAAACAAATACTTCAATTTTCGAACTACAAAGTTGATTTTTTAACCAAATGTTCGAATATTTAAACAAAAAATAGTAAGTTTCAACCAAAAACATTTGCATTTTCAACCAAATATTTGAATTTTCAAGCTAAAAAATCGAATGTTTTACAGAAACCGAAAAGATGAATTTTAAACGAAGAAATTAATACTCAATTAAAAATGTTTTAAAAGTGTTGAACATTTTTTTCCAACAAAATAGATAAATTTTCAAACAAAGAGATTAATTTTCAACAAAATAGTTGAATTTTCAACCAACAAAGATGAATTCTCAACAAAAATGTAATAGTTGATATTTCAAAAAAAAAACATATAATTTCTACCAAAAGAGATAATTTTAGAAACTAAACAGACGATTTTTCAACCAAGAAGATTAATTTTCTACCAAAAAGACCAATTTTTAACAAAATACATAAATTCTTAAGTGAAAAATATAAATTTTCAACCACAAATGGAAAATTTAAATTTAAAAATTATTCAAAACAAAAGAATTTTCAACAAATTATTCAAATTTTGAACGAAAAAGATGAATTTGAATTTGTAACTAAAATAAGCCAAAAGACGAATTTTTTGTAAAACAGTTGAATTTTCAATCCAAAAACATGAATTTTTAACAGAAAAGCAAATTTTCAATCAAACAGTTGCATTTTTACATTTAGTTGTATTTTCAATTGAAAAAGATCAATTTTCAAAAGAATAGTTTAACTTTAAAACAAAACAAAAACAAGTAATTTCCAACCAAAGAGATGAATTTTCACCTAAAATAATGAATCTTCAACAATAAAATGATTTTTCAACAAACTGTTTCACTCTTCAACCAAGTAGTTTAATTTTCAACCAAAACAGACAAAATTTCAACAAAATAGTTGAATCTTCAACCAGAGAAGATTAATTTTCAACCAAAAAGTTGCATTGTTATCCAAAAAAAGACGAAATTTCTACTCAAACGGATGAGTTTTTTAACCAAAGAGACAAATTTAGAAAAAAAGTTGAAGATCGAACAAAGAAAGATTTCAGTTGAACCTTCAACACCAAAATATGAACTTTCAACAAGAAGTTAATTTTCTGCCAAAGCAGTTACATTTTAAACCAAAAGGGATGACTTTTTAACAAAATAGTTGGATTTTCAACCAATTATTAAAATTTTCAACTAAAAGTATATCGGTTGGGAGGAAGCAACTGCAAAAGAAAAGAAATAGAAATACAAGTCAAATAAATTACTGACAAGAATATTATATCAGGGCGGCCGCAAAACTTTATTTTCAAAATTCCCTAATTTTTCCCTGACCAATTTTTCATTTTCCTTGAGCATTAGTATTCAAAGACCAGAATCTTAATCTTGTAACATTTTTATCATAAAATCTTTTATAAACGAAGTAAACCAATTTCAAATTGAAATTGAAAAAAAAATTATTATCCTTGACAATATGTCTCTTATAGAAATTGCCGGACTTTTGCCAGATTTCTTTCAAAATTCCGGACTTTTCCCTGACTTTCTCTAACCAATAAAATTCTCTGACTTTTCCCTGATTTCCAGGTTTTTCCTGACCTACGGCGACCCTGATTGTATACTATTAAGCCATTTCCCTTTCAGGGTAGGCTGATTAATTGATTAATTCCACTTATTCTCATTTCAAACAGGCCCTTTATGATCTGATTATAACATTTTACCAATATCGTTTGTTTGTTTCTGAGAATATTATTTTGTAGCTAGAATAACGATAAATATCCCTGGTTTAACTATAAACTTTTTTTCGTATAATCAGTAATGTTGCACATATTCGATATTCTTATTAATAAAGATATGATGGCGATGATAAATGCAAACTATCAATATACCCAAACTTTCTGACAATCGCCAAACTATATTAGATCTAGAAGGTTCCAGTTACCAAAACACCCCATAAAGCATAAACCATACATAAAAACCCATAAAATTTCCTTTACCCCGAAGGAAACCTAATGAAAGCCTATTAATCATATTCCAAGAATTTACTAAAGGATCACGTATTCCCCGTTTTACCCATCCTATACTGCATCAAGGGAAGAAACGCGAAGTCACTATCATGTCATGGTTTCGCACTCCTGAACATCGTCCTTCGACATAAACCTTTATCCTATACCAATATATCTTACACTCATACTCTACACTATAATATTAAATCTATAGATATAAGCAGTGTCTATAAGAATGCGTATGTATGCATGTATGTATGTATGTACGCTCCTATATAGTGAATATGGTGCGAGCGAAACCAAAAGAGTATACTGATGCACCGAGTAGATAAGAAGTCGAGTCACGGTCAGCTAGGCACGCTACTGGTTCTCTCGAATTCGTTCCATTCGAACCCCCCACCCCCCTTTTTTCCTCAACATACACCTACGCTATGTCATCCACACCAAAGACCCTCTTTTTGTCTGTCAGGTAAGCAGCGACGCAATGCCAAGGGACTGTCGGATGCCACATTAAAAGGCTTAAGATCATTTGGACTTTAGAATCTTCAAAGATAAGATCGAAATTTGATGAGCAATCGTGACTATTTTTCAATTACTGCGGGAAACAAGGGGATTAACGAATACATTGAGATATTAATTAGGTGAATTAAACTCTCTTATGTACATTTGAATGGAATTGCTACCCGTGTGGAAAAATTTCGTGGCGCTGTACTGTTTCTGTCCAGTCCGCCTTGAGTCGACACTGGCGCTCCACAGGCTGACTGTCCAGGGGCTAGACTGGGATGTAACGCTCGGATCGACTAGTTTCTAGACAGATCGGCTATTTTTATAAAAAATAATTAATAATTAAATAATATAATTATTTTTTATGCCATAAAAGTCCAATATATAGATTTTGCAGTTAATTAAAAATATACAAAAAGTTTTTCTACAAAAAAAAAGAAGAAATGAGTTTCCGCAAATCTCTTGTACATAGGCCGGGTGTCGAACTTCTGATGTAACTTCCTATTATATTGTTGTAACTTTGTCCCGTTGCCTTAACACCTCGGCCATCTAAAAGTTAATTTTTTTTTCATTTTTGTCGGATATGAATTTCAATTCATTACATTCTAATATTTATTTAAATAAAACATGAACAATTCTTAAACATTAAAAGTGTTTGATGTGTGAATAAATCATTGAAAAAAATAAAGTTTGTATGTTTTTCTTGCGGTTGGGCTACGAAATAATGATTGTTTATTATTTCAAATAATTAATATGTTAGGCTTGATTATCATTTACGCAATCAATAAATAATTAAAATAAATTTAATTAATCATTTATGTTCAAATTTGATTTTCTGGAATATCATCAATATTATACATAGCATTATACATATTATAATTATTATAAATTCAATATAAATTTATTATAACTTGACTATATAATTCAATTGAAAAAAATGTTTCTAAACATTCTTTAAAAAATCGTTCTTAAGAATACAGTTCTTGTATTAAGATTTCGATCACCTTCAACCATTATTGTTTACTATCTTAAATATGTATTAGCGTAAATTAATTATTGCTTAAGCATTTGTGCAATTGTGCACTGTAATTTCCTAAATCTTTTATTCAAAAATGATTATTTTCTGAATTCACCTCTGTAATTTTTGTTTAAGTCTAAACCGTGATTCTATCTAGAAACTAGCTAAAATCTGGACAATCTTTATATATTCAAATTCGCAACGAACTCCTAGATAGCGCCAAGACTGGGACTAGACAGCAGAAAGTTTTGAATTAAACACGTAGCAAAACTGGACAGCGCCAGTGTAGCGCCAGGCTAGTATTGCGTGAATAGACCGGCTTGACAAAAACTGTAGCATGATTCAAGACTGCCACGAAATTTTTCCACACGGGTAGAGGTGAAACAGTTTTTGTTTTCAAACTATATGTATATAGTTGGAAAACAAAAACCATATGTATACATATGGGTCAATATTCGCGGTGCAGATAATATATATCCTTATATCAATCTATATTAGTTGGAATAAAATATTTAAGGATGATAAACATCATATAACGAAGCAATGATTGTTCTTTATGCAAACGAGAATCAATATATAGTTAGAATATGATTCTAAATACTATTAGAAGCATTATACATATGTCTTTTTTTATTCTACAACGGACCTTTAAAACCTTTCTAATTAAAAAGGTATTTTCATGTTCACAGATTAATTTTTAAAACAAATTTTGTTTATATAATATTGACATGATATTTCCTGCTGAGGTGTGTCAGTTTTTGATATTTGCACCAATCTTGCAATGACTGATCTTCAGAAGGTAGACATTTCCTTTTTGTTATTGGTAATATACAGCTTACTGTATCTTATTATTAACACACTTTTTCTCTATTTCGCAAAATTAATCCAGTTTCAACCACCATAACACCGCTCGCTTATGATAGTCTATCTATGTGATTCGCTATCTGTATTTGATGCACTTGTTCTGTCGTTGTTCTTCTTCGGGGTTTGCTACGCTCAAATGACCTACAGTATTGCTATATTTCTAAAACACCAAATGTTTTGAGAGTTCATCCTGAACAAGGTGAAATAATTAAATCTTCTATCCAACTTTGAAAAATATTACAGTGCTACACGATGTCTGGATAATTGAAATAGATTTTCTAGATATGTAGCTTTCTAACCCACTCACTCATTCAACAGTAACATTCCATAGTATTATGAATTTTTGTAGAGTAGTGTGATGAATCTATGATTTTAATTTTTGTTTCACTATTTGGTGATGTGAACTTATTGCATTTTATTTTGGCAGTCTAACGAATATCGCTACCACTTACTTATGTACTAAACAAAATAAAGTGCTGTGGTCAAATTTTTTTCCTTCAAATCCCTGATACAATTGTTGAATTACATTATTGTCGGGGTGAATTTTCTATTAAAAACCTCATAATATCTCCGAAATTCACATCAAATACATCCAGCCAAGTTTTTGCGTATATTTCGAGATGAAAGGCTAAATTATCTGGTTTCTTTAACCTAGATTCTCTTTAAAAAGTGCGTAAAAATGATTCGCGAAATTTTTAAACTATTTTGGAAGCAATTATCAGGAGATTTTTATAATTATCATAGTTTCTTTACACTTCTAACCTCGACCAAATTCAGTATTTTTCGTAAACTAATTTGAATCCTTCAATAATACAAAGATTGTTTAAGAAATATAGTGAAAATTCAACTACGTCTACTCTCAACTACGTCCACGTCTATAGAATTTACGATTTTTCTATGAAAATGGATAGTAAGTTTTCACAGAATATTATATACAAAATTTCAAAAAGAAGCCATCAAAATTAATCTATTTTATAAATGTGAAATACCTCAAGTCATATTGTCCACATCAAAATTGAGATCGGAGTTCACAAAGCAACCGCAGGATATTATTTGTTATAATGACTTAATGAGTCATTTTATACATTAAAAAAAAATTTTAAGCATCCTGTTACAGCAATATATTATAAATGACTACTTTGAAATGCAAAGTTTAACTTTATTGGATTCCGAAGTTAAGTTGAAATGACCCATATACATATAGGAATCTACTCACCAGAAGTAATGAAATGTTTACCGAATTTTGTATGTGTGTGTCAAAAAGTGACCATGAAGAAAAAAAAAGTAAATAACATTTAGCACTTCTTATTCATCACAGGAAAAGAAAGCGTTTCAAAATTGAGTATTATAGTTCAACAGACTTAAAATGGAACAAGAAATCGATTATGAGCTATTTCAAATATTAAACGTACAGTTCAAGATTGTAATTTTTAATTTTAAAGTGCTTAGAATTGGAAAAATGTTGAATTTAGAGCGTTAAAACTGAAATAATTTTAGATTGAAGCATAAAAAACTGGTTGTTGTCAAAAAAAAATGTCCAATTTTAAATTCAAAGCCACAATAAGTTTTCGAATTTAGACTTTAAGTGCTCGAATAATTTGCAAGTGAGCAATCATTTCAAACTGGAAATGCTTGGAATAAAAAAATGAAATATTGGTTGCTTCAAATTTTAATTATTAAACTCTATATTCAATGTCAAACTCAAAGCTGCAATGACTGTTCAATGTTCAGTTTTACATATTAGTATTTGAAGTTAAACAACTTTTACTTAAAAACTCCCAAAATTGAAAACTCTCGAATTGCAAATGTCTGGAATTTCAATATTCTAAATGATAATTAAAATGCTAAAATTTTCCGCAAGATTAGCCCTGAACGAGCTGGAAATGGTTTAGTCTTACTGAAAATTCCGTAATAGTAGAGAGTTCGTTAAAAATTTTACACAATTGGATCCTATTAATTCTTCCCAGTCTACAAACCTGGAAAATTCAGTTATCGCCTCTTCATTTTGTTAATAAAAAAATGTAATTGTTTAATATATTCAATCTTTTATGGCCAAAAAGCGAAAAAAGGATTAAAAGCAGCCTTAAGTAAAAAAAGTAGCGAAAATTTTAAAAATTATAATTTCTAATGTATTGTTGGACCAGGGTGGCCGTTTTAATAAAGACAAAAATTCCCAATCATTTTCCGATTTTTTCCGGTCTTTAAAACCGAATTTTAAAATTCTTCAAATTGAAAATGTACGCTTAAAAATGAAGTTGTAGAAAGGGAAATTTATAAAGTGAAAGATTTTAGAATGACACATTGTTAACTGGATGATTTCATAATTGAAAAAGGTAACAATTGAACTTAACATTAAAGAAAAAAATTGAAATTAAATTTATTTTAAATTGCATTATATCATGGGTTATGAAATTTGTGATATTTCAAGTGATTGGCTAGATTTTTCTTCTAAAAATTTGTAAAGTTCCTGGTCAAAAAATAAATTTACTGTCTTTCCCGGTGTTTCCCGGTCTCGAAAAATTCATAGTCATTTCCCGGTTTCCCGATACAGCGGCCATCCTGTATTGAGTACGGCCACGGAAACAGCCTGGCGCCATCTGTTGCCTAAATGCGGCAATTTCTTAGGGATGAATTCCACTTGTTTACATGCGATTGAAAATAAATAAATTTATACTGAAAATAAGAGTTTAACGATCAAATAACGAGAGTGTCTGTAGGAAAACTAATAAAATCTCGATTCAGCGAAAAAAACTTTTGCTCGAGTTTATTAAACGGTTTGATCGGAGTTGAGTTTTGAATTTATCTGTCTATGACAGGTCTATTGGATTACAAATATCACATAAAGCACTTCAATATTCTTGTTTTTCGAAAAAGTTATCTGGACAAATTATTGTGCTAATTGGGTAAATAATATTATATATAATCGCATATATATACACGATCTATTATTTTTGTAAAAGTAATGCTAGTTGTCAGATTTTGAGGTTAGAAAGTTTAACTATCCCAGAATATTTATGGAGTATATTTTATTTGAATTTAAATGACATTAAGTATTTTATTATTAGTATTATTTTTTCACTTAAAATTATTTCTATTGGTCTAGTGGAATATTTATTAACGTTGGTTAATTAATTTTCAATTATTTAAACAAATGGAATCTGTTTAGATAATATTTTTTTCGAAATTGTTTAAAATTAAAAATTATTACCATTTCTTTGCTGGAATATTTATCAACATTGAATAATCAATTTTCAGTTATGTAAACAAATTCCATTTGTTTAAAATCAATTCAGAAATATAACAAAATTATTGTTTCCAACAATCAGAAGTTTTAATATAAATAGCAGAAAAGAAAAACTAACAAATTTGGTGAAAAAAAATATTGTTGAAACAAATTGAAGTTTGTTGAAAATAAATAACAATTTATTACCTCAACGATTGGAAAATATCTGAAAATAAATTTATGTCACTAAACGATAATACAGTAATATTTTTTATAAAAAAACGAATTTTTGAAGAAAAAAAAATTATTTAAGCAAATGGAATTTGTTTAAACAATTAAAAATTAATTAACCAGTGTTGATCAATATTCCACTGAAGAAATAATCATAATTATTATTTTTAAAAATCGAAAAAAAATTATTTAAAAAAATTAAATTTGTTCAAATAATTGAAAATTTATGAACCAATATTGATAAATATTCCACCAGACTAATACGAATAATTTTGAGTAAAAAAAAACGAGAATAAAGTGCTCAAAAGGTCGATTTATTAAGAAATTGACATTTTTGGTTTTAAGGGTAGTTTTCAGGGCCCCGTGGGGGTGTGTTAGAGGTGTCACACCCATATGGTATCGTTGCCCTCTAAAAAAAATGTTCTTGGACCACCCTTATGTACGCAGCTTATTTCTAGTTTTCTCTATTTCAAACATACAGATATTCTAGTGTGAAAATTATACAATTCCCGATAAAAATACCACTGGTATTTTTATGTCCTAAGATTCCTGTGGCACATTTTTCTTGTTAAGTTCATGAAGTGAAGGTAAATGTTTACAGAAACATTTATCAAGAAGATAATTTAAGGCAATCCTATATGTAATTTTTTACTTCAATTTTTCACAGTGAGTGTCCTGTATCTCATTTCTAATCTATTAATTTTTTTAACATAAAGAAAAATGTTAGGAAATTTATAATTATAATGATAGATTTCCCTAATACTTCTCTTTATGTTACAATATATTTTTTAATTGATAAACACCTGTAATTTAACGTCGAAGGGGGGGGTGAACTAACAGACGTTTGTCTTATTACGCTACACTGAATTTAGCTTATTCTATTCACTTTCAACTCCTGCACCCTCGCCACATGAATGACTGCAAAACTTTTTCCCTTATTGAGTGTTTCAGGATGAAAATCGATTGAACGACTTATAGCTCGAAATCCTGTTTTAATTCAAATATTCATCATCAATCCGCTTGTTGACATTCGACCGATAATTTTTAAGGTTATGTTGGTGACCAACAACGAAACTAGTACGGGTTTAGCTGGAATGAAAAGACAAATTTTTCACGAAATCTTTCTGCAAGAAAGTTGCCTCTATTATTTGGCTTCGTTTAAAAAACTGTTATAACGTTTTAAAGCAATCATTTATGCCTTTATTATATTTAAAAACAATGCATGCGTGCTATCTTATGTAAATTTCAAATTTCTATCCCTAAGGGATTTTCGGCTTTGGCCGCCGCGGGCGCTGTCTGTCATATCCGGTAAATATCAAGGTCATGTCCGTACACAATACTCAAAACATGGAAATACAATAATTTATTAAACGATAACAATACATGGGAAAAGTTCTCTTTTGAATAAAGTGTTGAAAATCTTATATATACTAAGTAAGCATAAAAGATGGAAATAATACAGATAGAACTATAAAGCACAGAAGATTGATTTTGTAGGTAATAAAGGCACACTATGAACTCCTAACATCTTATCCGTCTGCACCGTGACGAATCATTCTAACCAAACTCGATATTAGGTACCTAGTGAAATAGAAATTTCACGGCTCAACGATCATTCAGAACGACTTAGTAGTTCCAATTATATTTGAATCGTGGCCTTAGAAAGGATGTAGCTGAGCACGATCATGGCCGAGTTTAGGCCCGAGGCGTGGGCCGTCTTGCTAAAGCCCGTGCCCTTGAATATGGAAATGATAGATTTCGAGACACATCAAATGTTCAAATCGTATAACCTAACCCCTCCTTAAAAAGAAACGATCAAAAAAGCTATCATGTATATCAGTTTATCATCAAACACCACTTATCAAAATAATTCTTCCTTTTATTTATTTTTGGAATAACTACACTGTCAAAAATGGATTATACCATTTGCAGGGCTGCCACAGATTAAATTGTACTTTAAAAAGTGGAGATGTGAAGAATTTAGGCTAAAAAGTGACTATAAGAAAGACTAATGCTTACACAAAAAGAGGCCAAATACAATACAAACAATACAAACACTTATCTACTCAAAAATTTCGATTCCAAACGAAGAAAAATGGACGTTCACACTTAACATCTAGATATTCAGTGTTAACATATTTAATGTTCAACTACAGGACAGCCATCTAGATGTTAAAAGTTAATTTAAGTGAATATTAAAAGATATATGCAAGTATTCAACGCAGAGCTTCGTTATCTCGAAGGGTTTTCTGGAGAGGAAACAGCACTTTTATCAACTATTTTACTCTATCCAAACAATTTACAGCTTTATTATTACTATCATGTGACCAAAATATTAATAATCATAATTTTTCACGAACAGCATTTTTCACGAAATTTTTTATGACCTTCATTAAATGGCCGATAGAGGTATGGCGTTTTTCTGCAGTCAGACAACGACTTGAACATCTTGGATATTTCATTTTAGCATAAAAATATTTTTACGCCTAACGTCTCTAAAAGATAGCAAATATTGCACGTTATTATCTGTATGATTCGCTGTGCTATCTAATACTTTAAACATCTATGTTTGAAGATCCATTTTTTCGGTGCATTACACGTTTAATTTATCGGCTTGCAATTACAAGCTTAGATGAAATTCTATTGCTGAATTCAAGGGTAAAAACCAAGTTCACATTTACAAGAATGAATTTTACAATAAGTAATGTTCGGACAAAGTGTAATTCACTGTATTACAAAATAAATAAACGTTTGACACTTAACTGCCATATTAATATTTCGATGTCTTAATAGGAACTAGAAAATCAGAAAATTATAAATTAAAATAATTTTAATTTTAATATTGCAGTCTTCACAGCCTAAAATTCTCTCAAGACAGGGTAAATATGGTGATTTTTCACGGAAATAGGGGAATAAATCCTCTCAAATAAAATTAATGCAGGTACCATATTTAATTAAATATAACAGTTAAAACACTTTAAATTCCTAACCTCTAAAGTAAAAATATTGCAATATCAACAAAATAGATACATTTTCAACCGAACAGATGAATTTTCAACCAAGAAGACTACTTTTCTACTAAAAAACGAATTTTCGACAAAATAAATTAATTTTCAAGCAAGTAGTTGAGTTTTCTACAAAACCGATACATTTTAAACGAAAAATAGCATAGTTAAATCTTCAGTTAAAACCATTAATTTTCAAAAAAAAAAGAAAAAAAGATTTTTCAACAAAATAGTGACATTTTCAAACAAATACATGAATTTTCAACTGAACTGATTAATTTTCAACAAAAAAAAAATATTTTTCAATAAAGTAGATGAACTCTCGAGGAAAAACGTAATAGTAAATAAAACATATGAATTTTCAACCAGGAACATTGATTTTTATTTTTATTCCGAAAAGATGAATTTTTAACATGTTTTAGAGATTTGTTTGTTTTAGAAATATTCTTTCTTTTAATCCCAAAAAGATACATTTGCAACAAAACAGTACATTTTCGACCATAAAAGATGAATTTTTATCAATTAAGTTAAATTATTTTTAAAAATAAGTAACATTTCTACAATATAGTTAAATTTCAACAAAAAGTTGAATTTTTAACCAAATAGTTGAATTTTCCACTTACAAAGATGAATTTTCAACGAAATAGTTAAATTTTCAAGCCAAAAAGACAAATTCTCAAAAAACAGTTGAATTTTCAACTTGATAATATGAAATTTCAATTAACAAGTTTATTTTCAACCGAGCAGTTGAATTTTCTACCAAAATAGTAGAATTGATAATCCAGAAAGATAAAATTGTCTATAAAACAGTTGAATTTTCAACCCGAAAATATGAATATTCAACTAAGAAGTTCAACTTTCAACCAAGCAGTGATGGAAAAAATTTTTACAAGAGAGTAAAATATTTCTACAACTGTAATATTTTGTTAAAATATGTACACAATTTAACAAAAAAATACAATTAAATACAAAAAGCTAATTTTTTTCTTGTACTTTCTTATTTGTATAACTTTTTATTAATATTTTTTTACTTTGTTGTGAAAATCTGCAAGGTAATACAGAAAACTACAGGATATTACATTTTTTAATTTGGGTATACGACGTCATACTCTTTTTTCTATTATTGGAACGAATTTTTTAATTAATTAATCACGGTAATTGAAATTAAATGATTCGAACTCTTGAAGATATACATTTTTTCATTTGAAGTCATAAAAACTGATCTGCAGATTAAAGCACTCAAAGTGGAATGCTTTTGAATTTTAAACTTTTAAAATTAAAGTTAAAAGTTTTTTAAATTCAAATGCTCAATAAGTTACGCATATAAAATGAAAGCTTTTACCACTTTTAAATTAAAAAAAGGTTAATTTAAAGCCTTTAAACTGCAAAAGTTTTGATTTTCACTTCAATTTGATCAATGCTTTCTCAAATGTTCAATTTTTATTTGCAGTCAAAAAGTTGATTTTTCTTGATCTAGGATGACAAATATTGAGAACATTGCTAAGACATAATTTCATACCCAGGCAGAAATATTATATATAGTTTATATATAGTGTAAAGTATTATATATAATATTCATTTGTTTTATATAAAAAATGTATAAAACAAATGAATATTCTATATAATACTTCACACCATATATAAACTATATATAATATTTCCGCCTGGGAATGACGCATATATGGGGTAAAATCGATTGCTATATATTTGAAAAAAACTTCAAACGTCAGATTTTTTGTTGTTTAATAACGATTATTCATTATTGTCTTTTAATATTCTACCATTCCTTTAAAGTTCAAACATAGTAGCTTTTTTAATAGCGATCCTGTACACATCTTAATTTAAAATTATCTCATTGCAATATTCTAAATATTTGTCATCCTAGATCGAAAAAGAACAACTTTTTGGCTCCAAAACCTGTAAATTCCTGTAAATACTTGTAGTTGCACACTTTAGAAAACTCTTGTAGGAAATCAAAACTACAATGAAATACAACAATATCCAATAAAATACAAAAAAATACAAAATTCGTCTCAATAATAGAACAAAGTTTTTCTTCCCTGTAATTCTGATTGTAATTTATTTGTATTAATTTGTAGATTCTTGTAAAAATGGTTTTACTTTTTGTACTTTTTTGTAACACTTTTTACATCAGGGATAGTTGAATTTTCAACAAAATAATAAAATTTTCCACTAAATAGTAGAATTTTAAACCAAAAGAAATAAATTTTGAACCACAAATACATAATAATAATAGTATATAGTAATAATAATATATAATAGTAGACTTTTCAATTAAGGATTATGAACTTTGAACCAAAAATAGTTGGATTTTCTTATTGGGTTATATTAATTCAATTTGCATTCTAGCGGGAAAAAAAGGGAAAGTTTCTTGAAAACAGGGGGGAAAAGAGGAATTCTTCAAAAAAGGGGGGAAACAGGGGATTACGGAAATGAGTTTGAAGTCGGCGGTACAATTTATTTTTCTCAGTGTAGTACTGTAAAATATTTAGCATATTTTAACTAATATTTTGCACACCTTGGCATCGCTAGCTCACCATTGAAAATTTGCGAGAAATTTGTGAAATTTCGCATTTCAAAAGATATTCATTCTAAAATAAATTAAAAGACTCACCGCCAAAAATGAGGAACGTAACCAGTCGGGCAGAGATCTCGGCATTGACTGCATGGTGCACCTTGAGAAACGATGTTAGATCCATTGGAAATAACAATTTGTGTGGGGGACAGCATTCTAGAAAAAAAATAATATTTTTAAGATAAAATATAAAAAATTATCAATTTTATATAAAGGGCGAAAATTCCATGCACAAATTCTAATAATTACGATGAAATATTTTAACATAAGCTTTTTAAGGATTAAGAGGCCTTACAAAAATTCTATTTAGAAAAAAATTTACATGGCCTTAAATCAAATTTATTCAATATTCACAAAGCATGCGCGAATAATAATATAATCACTGCATCTCAAATTATCGGCAATATATCTTCCTAAGACCTAAAGCACTAACATATTAATGGAGATTTTTTAAGCTATTGAACCAAATTACGAAAAAAAGTTCGTTTTTTACAGAGTGCAAGGAAAAAAGTGACTTGGAATAATTAATTAAGGACCCTAACTAATATGGGGAAACGAGCAGTTACGAGCGACTCGAATTATTAACTCCCGACCGCGTAATTAACGGGTGCTCGATGTCGCAGCACCTTCGATCGTCTTCGATTAGCAGACTCTACAATTATCTCGCTTCCTTCCTCGCAATTTTTTACTTTAGCGAAAATCCTGGACAAGTCGATTATGGCCTTATCCTGCACCGCGACTGACGTAAATTAATTCCTTCTGTCACAATTAAACGCGTATAAATTCCTAAACATAGAATCTTTCAAAAATAAAGAATTGAAACAGGAAAATTAACTTTTTTGTTTTTACAGGATGGCCAAAAAATTCCCTGATTTTCGCTGACTATTGATATTCAAAGACCAGCATTTTTATCTTGTAACATTTTTAGCATAGAAGCTTTTATAAATGGCATAAAACCATAAAACTTGAGACTAATATTTAAAAAAATTGTATTTATTTATTCCAACCAAAAAGGTGACTTTTCTACCATAAAAGATAATATTTCTATTCAAGGAGACAAATATTCAACAAAACGGTTAAATTTTCGACCAAAAAAGAAGACTTTTTAACAAAATAATTAAATTTTTAACAAATTAATAAAATTTTTAACATAATAGTCAAACTTTGTACTAAATTGTTGACTTTTCAACCAAATTGTTGATTTTTCAACTCACTAGTCGAATTTTCAAATAAAAAATTTAAATTTCAACAAAAACAATTTTCAAACAATTAGATAAATTTTCTACCTACAAATATGAATTTTCAACATACAAAGTTTAATTTTAAACAAAATGATCGAATTTTTAATAAAAAAAGATTAAGCTTTAACCAAAAACAGTTGCATTTTTACCCAAACAGTTTGAAATCCAATAGGACGAATTATCTATCAAAAAAGACAAAAAAAACAGTTGTATTTTCAACAAAATAATTAAATTTTCAACAAAATAGTTGAAGTTTTGACCAAATTGTTCAAATTTCAACCTACAAAGATGAATTCTCAACAAAAAATGTAATAACTGATATTTAAAACGAAAGAGATGAATTTTAAAACCAAAAAAAAGAATCTTCAACCAAGAAGCATTTTTCAGACAAGAAAGAAAAAAAAGTTTTTCCAAATGGTTGAACTTTCAAGCCAAAAGAAGAATTTTCTTTAAAAGGGTTGAATTTTCAACTAAAAAGATAATTTTCAACCAAACAGTTGAATTTTTAACCAAAAAAGAGAAAAATTAAAACTAAGAAGAATATTTTTGTGCCAAAAAATACGATTTTTTTCAATGTGTCTAGTCGTCCCGAAAAATTGGAGAAGTTGGAAAAGGGGATGGAAGAGTCGTCCTGAATTTTCGGGGCGACGAGACACTTCGGAATTTTTTACTAAAGAAGATCAATTTTCAACCAAAAATGAAAAAGTTACATTTTCAATTAATAAACTTAATTTAAACCCGAAAAAGACGAATTTTTAACAAAACAGTTAAATTTTCGTCCAAAGAGATGAATCTTCAACCACAAACATTTTTTTTTAACAAATTAGTTCAACTTTTGGCCAATCGATGAGATGAATTTTCAACTAAAACGATGAATCTTCGATTGCAATAGTTAAATTTTTAGTTTAAAAAATTAATTTTCAACAGAAGGAAGAATGAATTTTCAACCAATGAGATGAATTTCCCACAAAATAATTAAATCTTGAACAAAAAAATGATTTTTCAACAAATTGGTTCGCCAACGGCGATACCACTCTGGAAACACCAGTTCTCGTAAGATCACTGAAGTTAAGCATTGTTGGGCGCGGTTAGTACTTGGATGGGTGACCATCCAGGAATACTGCGTTGCTGTTGGCCCGTCGTGGGTGTGGTGGGCCCACATTGGTAGTAAATATCCACCTAGAAACACTACCCGAATCGGGTAGTGAGGCAATGAACTTTCGAGTTCAAACTGCTAATCAATTTTTTTTTTTTTTTTTTTTGGTTCAACCTTCAACCAATTAGTTCACTTTTCAATAAAAAAATATGGATATTAAAGTAGATACTTCAACCAAAAAATATTTTCATTTTTAAGCAAAACCAGTCGAATTCAACAAAAAAGACGAATTTCCAACAAAATAGTTAAATTTTTATCCAAGAAAGATTTCATTTGAACTTTCAACACCGAAGTATGAAATTTCAACACAAATTTAATTCTCTACCAATATAGTTGAATTTTCAACCCAAAAAGAAGAATTTAAAAAAAAACAGTTCAATCTTAATCAGAATCTTAATCAGAATCTTAATCTTATAACTTTTTAAACATAGAATCTTTTATGAACGGAATTAAGCAATTTGAAATTAAAATTAAGGAATTTTAAATTTATTATCTTCGGCAGTTATTTAAAGTGCCGCTTATAGCAATTCCCTGACTTTAGAAAGATTTTTCTCAAAATCCCATGTGCTTGAAGTTCTGAACGTTCAAATGAACGAAATTTTTTACTGATGACTTCGTAAACCAGAAAAAGTGCTCAAATGTTTGTTCACTAATATTGGAAATAATTTATTAATGAAACATAATTAGAATGCATATTTTAAATTGCAGTTGCAGCAATATTTATAAGTAAAATAGAAATCGGGAAAAATATTTCGTTCATTTGAACGTTCGGAACTTCAGGTGCATCAAAATCCCTGACTTTTCTCTGACCTATGGCCACCATGTTTTAGATAACAAATTGTCAATTAATGGTACCAATTATCTTTGTTCCCAAAAGAGTATAAAATTCGCCGATTTTTTAATGAGCCCTTTAGCATACCTGAGCTAATTAAAAAATCTGCAGTGTTTGCAGAGGGCAGGTTGGTTGAAGTTTTAAGAAAATGAGGCATTTTTTAGGTACTTTGGTGGTTAGGTTTGCGAAAGGGAATAAATATCAAGGTTTTACGATAAAGGTTGGATGAGAAGAGTACACGTTGTGCCAAGTTTTGCATTCTTATACATCGTAAAACTGCGTTCCGTGGGTCTTGTACCACGAACTCGAGTTTCTAGTCGGAAGAGAAGTTCGCGACCTGCGGAGGGCACCAATAATATCTTTCAGGGCACTTATTAAGGTTTGCGCAGTAAGATTAACGGGCGGTAATGGCCGTGGCACCCATACGCTCCATCCACTCGAGCAGGCGTGTAGGAGTGCATTTTAGATCAGGGAAGAGGGCATTTTTGCTCAACAGAAACCGCATTCTTATTTCTCAGACTTTAATTAGATGTTTGCTCCAAGCTGATCCCCCGAGTCCTAATTCGCAAGTTCAAAGCCAATCTGCTAGGGCTTTATGGTTTTAAAACAACTATAGGGGTACGGAAACGGTATATATGATAGGCAAATTGATGGTTATAGATTCTAGTGGACTAGAGACTAAATAGAAGATTTTTTTAGGTGGAAACAGAAAATATTGAAATTCATAATATAATAGGCAAGTTTGGCCATCGTTATTTCAGTTTATTTTTCAAACTTGAGTAGGGAGGTGTCACGCCCTGAAGTTTAACGTGTCAACAAATTAGAGCAAAGGAAAATAAGAATTCGAAGCCTCAACAAAATTAGACAATTTCCAAGTGAGTATCATTCATGGAAAAAAACCCTGAGTTACCATTTCGTATAACATAGTGTTCTAGCGAATTACCAGAGTTGTTTCGCCCTACGATAATGGCTTCTCCTTGTAGTCTTTGTAGTCAGTGACATTAAATAACTTTATTACTTTTGGATGTAATAGGTTTTAGAGAAATATTTTTACTCTTTCATCGGAATTAAATTTTCTATTTTTTATGCTGGTTCTAAAGCTAAAACTTTAGTTGCGTTCTCGAGAAAAAAATGGAAAGGTGAACAAATTTAGATTTTTTATTATTGAATATTTCTCTTTTTGAAAATATTGTTCGATTTTGAATGTTTTTGAAAGTATTTAAAAAAAAATATGTAAACGTTTCTGATTCAAGATTTTTCAATTAAATGATGTAATAAAAAATTGTTCCATTTTTGAATCGTGCATACAGCGATTTAAAGGCTAAAAGCTTTTCTAAGCAAAAGAAGAAATCAAAATGGTAAAAAAGTTCAATTGTTTAATGTTCTTTGCTTCTACTTCTCAGGGCCTTAAAATATTGTAGTTATTAGATGCGAACATATCGTTTCTTGAAACGCAAAATATATATTAAATAATTTTAAATTAATTCCTTTAAAAGTAAACAAGTTTAGAATTGAGCTCTGCAAATTGGATGCTTTTAAATTGGAGAATGTTACAAATTGAACATTCGAAACTCACAGTATCAAGATTACAAATTTGAAGTCCTTGAAATTGTACAATTCCAAATTAGAACATAGGAAAATTCAAAGAATGTAAAATCCAACCGATTAAAAATTGCACAATTTCTTATGATATAATGTGACTACAAAAAATGATGGAAACCTCCAGTCATGAAATAAATTCAATGTCATTACCCGTTCTTTGAAAATGCTCACTCTAGCCATATCAAACTAAAGGGGGAGGTATCCTGTCTTGAAACCATTATTCTTATTAATCTAATCTTTACGGGTTTGGTTAGAAAAAAATTCCTACGATTTTGGATACTAAACTCAAGAGAAAATGTTACAAATTGAACAGTTAAACCCCAGTTTCAAGTTTACAAATTTAAGGTTCTTACAATTGTACAATTTCAAATAGAAACATAATGAAATTGAATGAAATTAAAATCAAACTGATCCTAATCGCACAATTTCTTATGATATAATGTGGCTAGAAAAGATGATAAAAACCTTCAGTCGCAAAATAAATTCAATATCATTTCTCGGTCTTGAAACATTCCCACTCCAGCCATAACAAACTAAAGGGGGAGGTGTCATGGCTTGAAACCATTATTCTTATTAATCTTATCTTTGCAGTTTTGTTTAAAGAAATTTCCTGCAATTTTGGACAGTAGACTCAAAAGGAAATGTTTCAAATTGAAGACTTAAAACTCACAGTCTCAAGTTTACAAATTTAAATTTCTTACAATTATACAATTCCGAATTGGAACATAAGAAAATTTTAAGAATTTAAAATCCCAATGATCCAAAATTGCACAATTTCTTATGATATAATGTGACTACAAAAAATGATGAAAACCTCCATTCATAAAATAAATTCAATGTCATTGCCGGGCCTTTGAAAATGCCCTCTCCGCAGTCATATCAAACCAAAGGGGGAGGTGTCATGCCTCGAAACAATTATTCTTAGAAATCTAATTTTTGCAGTTTTGTTTGAAGGAATTTTCTACGATTTGGGATAGTAGACTCAAAAGAAAATGTTAAAAATTGAACATTTAAAACTCAGTCTCAAGTTTACAAATTTAAAGTTCTTACAATTGTACAATTCCCAAAAGGAACTTAAAAAATTGTAAAGAAATTAAACCCAACTAATCCAAATTGCAGAATTTCTTATGATACAATGTGGCTAGAAAAGATGACAAAAACTTCAGTCATAAAATCAAGTCAATATCATTTCCCGATGTTGAAACATTCCCACTCCAGCCATAACAAACTAAAGGGGGAGGTGTCATGGCTTGATACCATTGTTCTTATTAATCTCATCTTTGCAGTTTTTTTAAGAGGAATTTCCTGATTTTGGATAGTATACTCGAAATAAAATGTTACAAATTGAACATTTGAAACTCACAGTCTCAAGTTTACAAAGGGCCTAGCCGGGTAAGCATGCAAAATCTGCCCCCGCACGTATTATAATGAAGTTCCTCTTATATGTTCGCATTTATGTGTGGTGAAATTTCTTAAAATAATAACCCTACAAATTAATTTGTTGGGAGTTATGGAGGGGGTAAGAAGAATCGAAAAAGTGATTTTTCTCGAAAACGGCTTGACCGATTTTGATGAACAAAATATATGTTGTAGACACTAGTAAGGCTATTTAATTTTTTTCCTAATTTTTCGATAAAAATTACAGGTAAAAAAATTTTGATTTCTTCAAACAAATTTTTTGAGGTTATGTTCTAGAGTGACACCCACCATATTTCACATAAACATTCCTTAGAATATCATTCATAACATATATTTTTGTTGAATTTTTTGAAAGGGTGGAACAATGTGAAAAAAATCGCGCATGCAACACTCCGCACCGTTACGGTGCACTGCTTCCGACCGCATACTTTGAGACACAAACCTATTCCATTTTTTCATGGTCAGAAATAGAATTTCTCTTATTGATAACCGTAAAAATGCATTTACTTTTAATTTTTTTTTAATTTAATTTTTGACAAAAATTGCAGTCCAAAAAACATTTTGAATTTTTCAAAATGTTGTTTTGAGGTTATGTTCTAGAGTGACCACCTGCATATTCTACGTAAACATTCCTTAGAACATCCTTCATAATATATATTATTGTTGATTTTTTTGAAATGGTGGAACATTGTGAAAAAAATAAAATAAAAATCGCGCATGCAACACTCCGCACCGTTACGGTGCACTGCTTCCGACCGCATACTTTGGGACACAGCCCTATTCCATTTTGTCATAGTCAGAAGTAGAATTTCTCTCAATGATATGTTTTGAGGTTATGTTCTAGAGTGACCACCTCTATATTTTACGTAAACATTCCTTAGAACATCTTCCATACAATTACTTTTGTTGAATTTTTTGAAAGGGTGGAACAATGTGAAAAAAATAAAATAAAAATCGCGCATACAACACTACGCACAGTTACGGTGCACTGCCACCGGCCATTGTTCAAAAAATTCAACACAAGCATATGTTATGAAGGATATTTTAAGGAATATTTATATAAAATGTGAGTGTGGTCAATCCAGAAAATAACCTCAAAATTATTTTTGAAGAATTGAAAATTTTCTTTAACCTGTAATTTTTGTCAAAAATTAATTTTTTTTTAATACAAATTAAATGCATTTTTAGGGTTATGACTGAGAGAAATTCTAGTTCTGACCATGAAAAAATGGAATAGGGTTGTGTCCCAAACTATACGATCGGAAGCAGTGCACCCTAACGGTGCGGAGTATTGTATGCGCGATTTTTATTTTTTCTCACATTGTTGCACCCTTTCAAAAAATTCAACAAAAATATATGTTATGAAGGATATTCTAAAGAATGTTTATGTAAAATATGGAGGGTGTCACTCCAGAGCATAACTTCAAACAAAAGTTATGAAAAATTCAAAATTTTTTTTACCTGTAATTTTTTTCGAAAAATTAAAAAAAAAATTAAATAGCCTTACTAGTATAAGATTTTTCTTTCCCCGTCCATAACTCCCAAAAAAATTAATTTCCAGAGTTCTTATTGAGAGAAATTTTACCACACGTAAATGCGAACATATGACAGGAATTTCATTATAATACGTGTGGGGGCAGATTTCGCATGCTTACCCGCTAGGCCCTTTAAATTTCTTACAATTATACGATTCCGAATTGGAACACAAGAAAATTTAAAGAATTTAAAATCCCAATGATCCAAAATTGCACAATTTCTTATGGTATCATGTGACTACAAAAAATGATAAAAACCTCCATTCATAAGATAAATTCAATGTCATTGCCCGGCCTTTGAAAAGGCCCACTCCAGTCATATCAAACTAAAGGGGGAGATGTCATGTCTTGAAACCATTATTCTTATCAATCTAATCTTCGCAGTTTTGTTTGAAAGAATTATATACAATTGTGGAAAGTAGACTCAAGAGTAGTTTAGAAACTAGAAATTCATCGTCTGTGTCTTTTTTGCATGTTGTCAGCATCGCAGCGAATAACACAGAGCTAAATCTAGACACTAAATGCAAGTCGTACGTCTGAGTGTGATATATGAGTACACTAGAAGACTGCATTCTGAAACGGCAGCGGTATGATATCGTGGAAAAGAGAAGTAGGATGGAGGCGCGGCTGTAACGAAATCATGTTTTTCAGCGACAACACATAATTCTCAAGATACATTTACAATCATTAAATCCCGGACGGTACAGGTAGGGAGTTACCTCCCTGTGATTTCTTTTCCACGGCCCATTTTACCACTCCTGAGACGGCATTTACCTCCGCTTAATGTTTTACGCGACGCCGTGCTTCCTACAAGAAAACCCCACAAGTTGAACGTCATTTCGTATTAATGCGTTTACCTTCAAAAGAAACATTGTCTTAAAAAGGATGAAACAAATTGAGATTGCTTGATTTCAATGGAAGGGCGGAAATCCTAATAGTGTTAAGTGCCACTTTTTTCGAAATACGTTTTTTCCATGAAATTATTTTCTAGACTGAGGCCAACACTATCGTAGTTGGGAAATCGCGAATCGATCAAAAAAATTTTGTAAATAAATCTTTGAAATCTGTCGATTTTTAAGTCCATTACCTGTGGATGGATTCTCATGAAGAATCCGTTTTTTATTTTTAACGGGCCCGGTTTTAATAAACGTCTTAGGCCTTATGCTTCATCTACGGTCTATCTGGCCAACTGTAGCGTTGCCTGGTTGGCGAGGAACAGAAGATTTCACTCCAGGTCAATATTTTCGCAAATGAAAGTGTTTCGAATGCATCGCATTGTTTACACCACTTTAGTGTCACATTGAAAAAAAAAAACAATTTTTTTACACAAAACGGTAATTCTGCATCACAGGTATAAATCATTACTCCTCAACAGACAATTTGGTATATGCAAATCTGATTGAAATAATTTTGATTGCAGTAGTAATGGTGACTCGCAAAAAAAAGGCGACACTTGTGCAAGTTTTCGCATAATATACACTGCAGCGAAAATGGACTTAATAGAAATGGGACTGCCATGCCCCTTGGACTTACTCTCCCTACACATTGAGAGCTAACAAATTTTTGGAACATTAGAATTCGTGGATTCAACTCCGTAATATAATCACTTGGGTAAAGAATAATGTAGAAATTGAATGTGAGAAATTTTCATGAACATACATGGAAATTATTATGTTTTTCCGTCGCCCTGAAAAATTCGGAAAATGGCACTTAACACTATTAGAATTTCCCCCCTTCAATTGTCGACTGCTGTAATACATCAGCCTTAGGCTACAAGTTTTCTGCTCTGTACAGGGTGGCCAGTTGGCCACTCAAACAAAACAAAAAATCCAGGCTATTTCCCGGTTAAAAATTACATTTTTCCCGGTTGACTTTTGAGCATTTATAATAATTATTATTCAATACTAATTGTTTTTATTATATAAATTGTTACGGCCGAAAACGCTCTCAGCACAGTTGAAATAACGTGATTTTTCACGAAAATAGGGGAATAAATTCTTTTAAATAACATTGATATAGGTAACATATTCCTGAGATTTCAAGTTAAAATATATTGTTTTTAAAAACGATGACATTTAAATCAAAAATGATGAATTTTTTATCTGAAAAGACGAATGTTCAACAATACAGTTGAATTTTCGACCAAAAAGATGACTTTGAAAAAAGTTTAATTTTCAACAAAGCAATTAAATTTTTACAAAATGGTAGACTTTCCAATTAAAAAGAATTAACTTTCAACCATAAAAGATGAATTTTGAACCAATTAAGATGACTTTTTTACTAAATGATGACATTTCAATCCAAAAGGACGGATATTCTATCGAAAAAGACGAATAATTAAAAAAACAGTTGAATTTTCGAAAAAAATATGACTTAAAAAAATAGTTGAATTTTCAACAAAATAATATAAATTTCAACCAAAAGGAATGCAGTATGGGCCAAAAATATTATAGCAGAATTTTCAGTTGAAAAAAATTAACTTTCAAACAAAAAAGATGACTTTTTAACAACAAAATAGTTGAATTTTTAAACAAATAGTAGAATTTGTGACAAAAAGAGATGAATTCAAAACCAAAAAAATAATTTTAGACTTTTCAATGAAAAAGATTTTACTTTCAACCAAAAAAGATCACTTTTTTATCAAAAAATTAATTTTCTATCCAAAAGGACCAATTTTCTACCCAAAAAGACGAATGTTCAAGAAAACAGTTGAATTCTAGACCAAAATAGATTAATTCTGAACTAAAAATATAATAGTACTCTTTTCAATTAAAACAAACTAACTTTCAACCAAAAATAATTAGATTTTCCTATTAGTTTCTATTAATTCAGTTCTCATTCAAGCGAAAAAACGAGAAAGGGGTGCAAAAGGGGAATTTTCATGAAAACGGGGGGATGAAGAAGAATTCTTCAAAAGGGAGAAAAATCGGCAGGGTGCTTAGTGATCAGGCAATTTGAAATTCCCGGGTTTTTCTCGGTTTTTTTCCGGTCAAATTTGTTTCCCCCGAAAAATTATTAGATGTATTTTTGTGATTTTTGAAAGTCAGCGTATACATAAAAATAGGAATTTTAACATAATATACATAGAACAAATCTGCCCGCTGCGCGAGCACATTCATCCCCCACATTTTTGCATAAACCTTTTAAAATTATAGGTCAAACCATCAAAATCTGAAATTAAGTAATTGTGAATTCTCTTTCGTTGAAGCTCCTTCGGCTTTAACGAATACATTCTCATTACGAGCCTGGTGAGAAAAAAAAGGTTAAAAGCAAGTTTTCAGATCTAATTTGAAAACAATTTTGTTATCAAACATTTTATTGTACCTTGTGTCTTTTTTTCAAACAATTTAATTTGTTTATTTATAATGTTATTTTTCACGATTAAACAAAACCTACGCGTCTTATCAAAAAATTATTAATAACAAATGTGTAGCTCTTTTTCTGGGTGAACAACTTTTATCTATTTATTTTTTTCGTGGCTTATTTCTTTTGTCGTGAGGATGAATTGCTCGAATTTCCGAGTACTACGAATAGCCGTCCACACAATTTTCAAATCTTGAAAAAAATTGTCTCAAAAATTTTGAAAATGCTCTGACTTTTTGAATTTTCATCGAAAATAGCTGGCTAACAAACTTGTCCTTTTCTTTTAGGTCTTAAAAAAGTGTGCCAAAGCTCTAACCAATCTGATAATTTTTTCTAAAGTTATCGTGTCTACAGTCAGACAGACTACACACTACATACAGACTACAGACAGACAGCGTCGTAAATATCGTTTTTTCTGACTCATGGGGTCTCAAAACGTGGAGATTTGATGAAAAACGACTAAATCAAATTTCACATAAAACCAATACCTTCTCATTAGGATGAGAATGTAAAAAATTACATTAATCGGTACATAGGATAAGCACCGGAAGGAACCTTTCGACTGTATATAAAGTGAAAATGGAATAAAAAGAAGATAAAGTAGACAAAATTTGATTTTTCGATAAAATACAAAAAATTTCCGGGGTTTTCCCGGTTTCTTCGCGGTCAAATAAAATTCTCGAGCTTTTCCCGGTTACCCGGTCCTCTAGACACCCTGATAGGGGAATAGGGGAAAGAGTGTGAAGTCTGAAATATAGATTTTGGATTTTCAATTTGGAAATCCCACTTTAATCTGTGCTCTATTTTGGTAAAATTATACTTTTATATCCCCGAAATTACAGGAAGTGGGTAAATTTTATATTTGAGGACAAAATGTATATATGTAACACGTACTTCAAATCCGTTTTTCTTGAAAGGCGGCTTTTCAATTTATTTTTAAATCAATTAGAGTTTTCTTAGATTATAAGTTTATTATGTCAATTAGTAATTAATTATATTAATTTAGGTTACCGATGTAATTACTATGTTAAATATCTGAAAAGGAAGTTTTCGTTTTCAAATATAAAAGGAACTTTAGTATTTGAACAATCCATCAACACAAGCTTCAAATTCCTAAATATATAGTATAAAATAAAGATTAATTTTTGACAGAAATATTTACTTTAAAATCTTAAATATAAAATGATCCTCGATATTTAAACAAAGATGGTTGATAACACTGAGCACAATTTCAAACACTTCTTTTCGAAGAGCGAGACGATATTTATTGCAAAAGTAAAAACAAATCTGAAAAATTCCCGGTTTTCAAACAAATTCCCGGCTTTCCCACGGTACTCAAAATTCCAGGCTAATTTCTAGTTTTCTCGGGCAGTCGCCACCCTGGTTACACACATTCTAACAAACTTAACATGTCGTTTTCGTAATATTGTGTAGGGGAAACAAGTACGTGGTGGATACAAGTATGGACTGAATAATAGGAAAAAATCACTGGGATTTGAAGCAAAAGTTGTGTAGTACTTTTTTAATGCTATTTTTGAATGGAAAAATGTCTTTTTGACATGGCGATGAAAATTTTGTCCGCTGATAGATTATCATTTTTTAAAGAATTAAATTGCTTTCACTATTTCTTCACCCGTTTCTGTGATTTGTCAAAAATAAATAATAAATAAACTAGTAAGTGCTACCAACCAAACTACTTTTAAATAAATAAGAAAGTTAATGCCTTTTAGCAACATAATAAAATGTAATTATTCGATAGCCGGTAGCAATGACTGTCATGGTTTTTATGTTAAATACGACAGTTTGGAGCTCGTACAATTTTTATAACATATTGAAGAATAATCACTGTATGAATAAAAAAATGTGTTTGAACAACAGTTTTGGATTATTGTTACATAGGTTTATACACAATGGCCTTCGGCAACTGATCGAAAGGGCTTACAATGTGAATATTCACTTCATATCAGAAGAGTACCATCTGAATAAAACTGCAACGCAACGTGTTAAAAAAGTATAGAATATCACATAAATGGCTTTAATTTGGAATGTATGTAATATCAAAGTTTTTCTATCCACCTCGTACTGGTTTCCACTACATTAATTTTGTGCTAATGATATGAAAGTACTTTTTTCGGGAACAAGTTTTGATATATTTGATTGGGTTTGATAAGAAAAAATTTTGTTTTACCAAATCCGAGCCTGAATACCACAGTAAAGACAACGTTCCTCCCTGCGGTTCTTAATGACGACGATACTGCTGAGAATCGCAAATCTCTGCACCTCATACTCTCTGGTAATTCGCAAAATGGTCGATTAACATTCCCAGAAAGGAGTAAGGTTGATTCCCAGCTAAATAGTGTTTTAGAAACTGACGGAACTTAATAGAAAATTAAAATACTAAGAAAATTATGGGTTTATGATTTCAGTTCATCAAGGCCAGGGGAATAGAACTGGATTTCTACTGGAAAACGAGAGTTGAAGGGCAATTACTATTTTTTAAGACTACTTTTCCGTAAAATTGAATTTGTGAACTGGAGACTAATTTTCAATTCCAAGTTTGTTCTGCAATCTGAATTTATAATTCAAAATACCAAATTCTGAAACTCGGAAGCTTTCAAACTTTTATTCGCGTCTCTAGAACAAGAAGGTTCCATCTTCAAAGATGGGTGAGTGACACCAAAGTTTTGTCAGGTTAACGAATTAAATTTTCGACTCTTGTCGATTCTCTATAAAACCGGTCGAAAACTAAAATAGAGATATATATAAATAAGACATCTATGATCACGTTTTGAGGATTGGGAAGATCCTCTAGTTCAGAATTCGTGAGATCAGACAAGGATAACGGGTTACGACCATTCTCGTAACAGCGGCGGCATCTTTCAACCATTTCAAGTCACGTATAGGATGAATTCAGGAATCTTACTATACGTGAGATTTGAAAAACGACGAAAAACTAGGAGCGTGGCATAATAAAAGTGACATCGAAGATGCTTATCAAATGTTATTTGACGTAATCGTGATTTGCATCCTGTTCATATTAGCCCAAGCATGTTTCTCCCTAATTTAAGCTTCACATATTTATCAGTCGATTTCAAATCTTGATACTCGAATACAAATATTTCAAGAGTGACCAAAATTTTGAGGAAGATAGGCTCTATAATTCTAAAAAAGATTTTTCTTGATGTGGTATCTTTAAATATTTCAATATGAAATATTTTACTTTTATAACACCTCATTTAGAATTGTTCATTATTGGAACCCTCTAGTTTTTAATATTGTCCAATTTTAAATGGTTTATGCTTTAAAATCTTAAATCAAAAATTGTTTAACAGCCAAAGTAAGAATTTTAAATCGGCAACTTATTAAAGTTTGAATTTGAAATTATTCGACTTGGAAAATTTGTAATTTTCTTTTACTTGTTTTTCTAAGATTTTAGGATAGGTCAGCACTTTCTAAAAAATTCGTATAACGTTTATTACATTGTTTGATATTATTCTTGAAATACTGAAAAGTGCCCGCGAATTATTCTATGACTCAAAATATTGAAAAGATGTTCCGAGAGTTATTTTAAGTGTTTCTCATTCAAACTTGTTCAATTTCATATGCTTTTAGTTTGAAATTATCAACTTTCTCCAATGTTTTAATCTATAATTTTTTTCATTTTGAATGGTTTCAATTCCAATTTGTTCAATTTATTAAAAAGTCAAAAATGTAAATTTGAATTAAAACAAACGATTTTGAACATTTGCAGTCTACATTTTTTTTCTATCTGAAATCAGTTAATGTTGAACGTTTGTAATCAAAAATGGTTTATTTATAAAGGGTTTCAATTCCAAATTGTATAATTAAATTTTTTTCAATTTTAATCTAAGAATATAGATTAAATAATTCTTATTGATTTTCAAATATTCTTTGCATATTCAAAATAACTTTAAAGTTAAACCCATTTTCTAACAATCATCATTAAACTTGAAGAATTCAAAATCTGGGTTTAAAATATTTCTTTCTGAACTATTGAACTTATCAACTTGGATTGTTTTCGAATGAGAGAAGTTTATAATTTACATCAATTTTGAACTTCAGGAACATTCATTTTTTACACTTCAACCTTAAAATTAATCAACAATTAAGGCTCAAAATTTGTGACTGTTTATTTAATTATAAAATTATTCACTTCTTAATAATTGAATTTGAAATTAATCGATTTTAAACGTTTTCGAATCAAAAATGTCGAAATATTAAGGCTTGCAATTTTAACAAATTAAAACTTTGAATATGGATTTACGCAATTGGAAATTATTCAATTTTAAACGATATTAATGAAAACTTTTCTTATTATAAAGCTTACAATCAAATTACAATCAAAGTCGCGTGGAATTTCGGAAAAAGTCCACAAAAAGTCGCATCAAATTTATTTCTTTAGGAACATAGAGTAAATAATTGTCATTAATTTGGAAATCTTATTTGCACAATCAAAATAAACTTTAGATTTAAAACCATTTTTTCAACAATAGTCATTCAGCTTGAAGGATTCTGAATCTGGGTTTGAAAAAATTCTTTCTGAACAGTTAAACTTGTCAACTTGGATTATTTTCAAATGAGAGAAGTTTATAATTTACATTAATTTTTCAATTTAGGAACACTCATTTTGAACATTTTCAAATTAAAATTACTCAACAATTAGGGCTTTAAATTTGAGACTCTATAATTTGAATATGAAATTATTCATTTTTTAATAATTCAGACTTCACAGCCTAAAATGCTCTCGAAACAGGAAAAATAGGGTGAAATTAATATGAAACGCTCTAAATTCTTAAAATCTCAAGTAAAAATGTATTGCATTTTCAACAAAGTAGTTGAATTTTCAACCGAAAGAGATGAATTTTCAAGAAAGACGAATTTAAGCCTAAAGACGAATTTTTAACAAGAAAGTTAATTTTCCAAGTTCAAAAGTCGAATGATTTAGAAAAAAGTTGAATTTTAATCATGAAAGATTAATTTTCAATCAAATAGTTGAATTAAAAAAAATGCCAACCAAACAGTTGCATTTACAAATAAACATGAAAGTTGAGAACAAAAACAATACATAAAGTACCTACATATATAAACCTATAATATAAAAAATTTAGAACTGCACACTTTGCTGCCCCCTCCCCTTCCTGAAAAGAAGCTATTATTATTATACCATTAAGCCATTTCCCTTTCGGGGTAGGCGTGACTTGCTCGGTTGGAAAATAGTATTGGGTATATGGGTGAATTGTTGTAGAGTATATAGGTATAAGTTAGATAGGTATATAGGTGTAAAATAGATAGGTATATAGGTGTTAGGTATATATGTTTTAGATTGATCTGG
>CAKNYM010053335.1:398683-424062 GCA_932195095.1 Andricus curvator | reverse complement strand
GATTGTCTCGTTTCGGACTTTATCCATCAGTGTTTTCCCGCATATTACGCGATTCGGGTAGTGTTTCTAGGTGGATATTTACTACCAATGTGGGCCCACCACACCCACGACGGGCCAACAGCACGCAGGTATTCCTGAACGGTTACCCATCCAAGTACTAACCGCGCCCAACAATGCTTAACTTCAGTGATCTTACGAGAACTGGTGTTTCCAGCGTGGTATCGCCGTTGGCAAATTGGCACCATAAGATACCTATCCAAACAAAAAGTTGAAAACTTTCAAGCTAAAGAGACGAATTTTTAACAAAAAGTAATTGAAGTTTTAGCCAAATATTTCAATTTTCAACCTAGAAAGATGAATTTTCAACCAAATGGTCAAATTTTCAAACCAAAAAGAACAAACTTCAACTGAATAGTTGAATGTTCAAGCCAAAAGGACGAATTTTTTAAAATACAGTTGAACTAACAAATTGAAAAGTTAAATTTTCAAAAAAAAAATAATTTGAATTTGTTGTTGAATTTTTGACCAAAAAAGATAACGTTTGCAAAAAATAATTGAAATTTCAAACAAATGGTCAAATTTTCAAATGAAAGAAATTAAACGTTAACCACAAACAGTTGCGTTTTTAACCAAATAAATGAATTTTCAAGCCAAAAGGACGCATTTTTTAGTAGACAGTTGAATTATCAGCCCGAAAAGTTGAATTAAAAAAAATAAAAATAAACCAAACCCTTGTGTTTACAACCAAATAGTTAGATTTTCAATTGAAAGACGCGAGTTTTCAACAGAATAGATGAATTTTCAACCAAAGAGTTGAATTTTCAACAACAAAATAGGACTTTTATACCATAAAATAGGAATTTTCAACGCAAAAGGATGAATTTTCTATCCAAACAGGCGAATGTTCAACCAAACAGTTAACTTTTCGACAAAAAAGATGACTTTTTAAAAAAATAATTAAATTTTCATCCAAATATTCGAATTTTGAACCAAAAAGAATGAATATTAAACCAAAAATAGTTGGATTTTCTCATTGGGTTCTATTAATTTAGTTCGCATTTAAGCGAAAAAACGGGAAAAAGGGGAAATTTTTTGCAAAAAGGGGGGGGGGGTAATTCTTCAAAAGGAAAGTAAAGGGAAAATAGGGAAAAGAGTGTGAAGACTGTAATTAAATTTGAATTTAATCGGTTTCAAACGTTTTCGAGTAAGAAATTTCCAACTGTTAAGGCTTGCAATTTCAAAAAATTAAAACTTTGAAGAAGCATTCACGAAATTAGAAATTGTTCACTTACAAACGCTAAAATTAAAAACATTTTAAGTATAAAGCTTTAATAACAAATTATTCAATTTTAGTCTTGAATTTCAATTTTAAACGATTGATTGTGATTAAAATTGAAACTAAGTATAGCGAAATTCTGAGATAAACGGAAAAATGTCGATTCGTCGAATTTTTTCAAAAGTTACACAAATCGAGCACTGTTTTGAATGTTCTCAATTAAAATGGTACAATTTCTCTAGTTTTGAATTTCAATTTTGAAAGTTTAATTGTGATTGAAATTAAAATTAAGTACATATAACGAACTACTGAGAAAAATAGCAAAAAGTCAATTAGTCCCATCTTGCTTCATAAAGTCGCATTTTTCAAAAAAGTCAAAAAAAGTCGCACGATCCGAACCCTGTGAAGGGTAAGTGGACTAAAATTTGTGGTTTAAAATGACCTTTGTGAGTTACTCAAGTCTTTTTAAGGCACTTCAATTTGTATGCCATTTGCTGCGGTAAAAAGGTGAAATATTAATGAAATATTTCGATTAATGTTATTATGTGTAAACACCGATTTCCTCCCCCTTTCCTCTCTCATTCCGCGCATTTTTCCTGACTCGTTCTCACTCTCTCGCCTGCACGCATCAACGCGCGTACTTTCCAACGAAATTACTGTAATGAAGATAATCCTCGATACCTTTTGTACGTTCGTGAGCCGCAGCTCACAGGGTCGAGCGACTCGAAGAATTCGAAAGGTCGAGCCTCTCGCGAGCGAGGAGAAATCCATCGTCGATTCTGGCTTGCGGGGATGCGAATTGGTCCAGTCATTGAAAGTAATGCGGAATGTAATGCAGATACTGCTGCGAAGCAGGAGGAAGCGAATAAGCGATAATCGCTATAATGAAGAAATGATGAAATTGAATAATGGTAACGCGCTTTTATTGTGGCACTGGAGGTTCCACAATAAGCGAGAATGCCAGAAGAACTCTCAAATCAGATAAGTCTGAACTCGAGGAAGCAAAACTGAATTACAGCAGGAGTAATGCATAAATTAGGGGAAGGTGGGGCACAGGGCCTACAATATAAAAAATTTAGAACTGCACATTTTGCTGCGCCCGCCCTCCCTGAAAACAAGTTGTTCGTCTCTGTGCTAAGTTTCTAGAATCTTCTTGAAGGTTACCAATGACGTCATGAAATTATATTGCGCAACTGTGAGTAACGAATTTTGTTCACGCTATCGGTAACCTTCGAGAATATTCTAGAAACTTAGCACGGACACGAACCACTTGAACTGTGGAATGGCTCGGTGTCGGTAACATGTCGGTAAAAGGAATCTTGCGTTATAACTCTCCTTATTTATCTACTCACGTATAGAGGTTACAACTAAAAAGGTATTATAATGAATTGCAGAGTGAATAAGAAATAAATAGGGTTATTCCATTTTATTTCGTCGAAGTTGGTTGCAGCTTAATTTTTTATAATTTTGATATTTAACTATGATAACCATCAATGTTTCTGAAATGTAGTTGTCAGGTCAATTTATTGAATAACTTTTTTCGTATTTCGAAATTTTATTTTCAAAATGCAAGGGTGCAGAAAAATGTAACATTTATGTGCATGGAATAATATACCATTAAGCCATTTCCCTTTCGGCGAGCCTCAAGGGGTAAGCGTGACACTACCCGATTCGGGTAGTGTTTCTAGGTGGATAGTTTCTTGTAGTAAATAACTGCAAGTGTGGGCTCACCACACCCACCACCGCCAACAGCAACGCAGTAGTATCAGACGGTCACCCATCCAAGTACGAACCGCGCCCAACACTGCTTAACTTCAGTGATCTAACGCAAACTGGTGTTTCCAGCGTGGTATGGCCGTTGTAAATGTAAATTTATGTAAATCAGGTACTCATTTTAACCCCCTGAAAATTGAATTTATAAATATTTAGCCAACTTCAACTTAGACATTAACTCTTTCAACCAAACCTCAAAATAGAAATCTTTTGGGATATTTCGGTATAAAAAGGTTCGGGACCAACGCAGAATTGTCAGGAGAAATAAAATAATCCTTGATTTTTTCATGTTTCTACGAATTTCGAAACGAAAAATTTCATATTTCACCATCAAAAGTTGAAAAAAGGACTACAAGTATGAAAAGTCTAATCGAAAATGAATCTTACGAGCTAAGTTTAAATTAAAAAAAAGTAAGCACAATGATATGGAAGTGTTAAAAATAGTTATGTTTTAGTTGTTATTAAAATACAATTTTCGTTTATTATTTGAAAATATAATTACTTCTGCACATGTTAAATAAAAGAGTATAGATTGTTGAATACGTCTGAATTGATTCAATTCAAGTTTAAATGGTAGAATTTGAGTTTTTCTCTAATTTATAAGGCACATAACTAATGTGACATTATTTTGTACATTTGAATTTTGAAAATCTAACTTTTAAATCAAACTAGAGTAATTTAATATATTTATGTGATAAATAAGTTTAAATAACAATGAGTATTATTACAGTTACGAAAATTTGTATCAATATAAAGAAATAAAATACTGTTAAATTCTTGAACCAATTTGTTGCATACCTTATACTTTCAGATTCACAATAGAAACTAGAAAATCATCAATTAGAATAATTTTAATTTTAATATTGTTGAATAACATTTTCATACCATAGATTACTATAAAGATTCCATACATAAATTACTTTTTCGAAGAAAAATGGATATTAAGACTCAATGTATATATTTTTAACTATAGGCCAATGGTCCATATATAAAAGTGTAATATCTTGATATTAAAATTTTATATCCAAATATTAAAGCTTAATACATGAATATTTTTATATTTCGAATTTAAATACCTGCACATCGAATTGAAATATCAAAATATTACACCTTAATATCTAGATCGTTGTCCTATAGTTAAAATCCAGATATTGAGTGTTAATATCCATCTTTTCCCGTGTAGATGTTTTGTCTTTTTAGATAAAATCTGAAATGAGATGGAGAAATGTGACTAAAGTAATCTTTTCCTTTTGAAAAAGTGACTATAGTGACTTTTTCCCAAAAAAGTGATTGAAAGGAGGTTTAAGCATGGCAGCCCTGAAACCAGAAAAGAATAAAGAAGTAATTGTGAAAAGGTACTCAAAGATAGAAAGAGACAAGAGTATGTCTCGAGTCATTATCCGTAAGCTCAAAAAGCTGTTTGATGCATCAACCTCGTTGCTTTTATTAGCAAAAGAAGAATCAATTACTGAGAGTCTGAATCGAGGAAAGGGTGCTTACATCTGCTCTGCTATTACATTTTATTGTTGCGATTGTAACATTCCCTATGCGAGTGCCTACCATTCAATTCATGATTGTTCAAGATTTGTCGGAAATTCTTTTGATAACCTTTTAAGAATCTTGTGAAAACCAGTAGAAATTTATTTAAACTGATAGAAGGTTAATGAGAAATGCGATTCAAAGAATCACTTCCTTGCTTTCAATACGGTTTCTTAATCAGATTCAATTAGGGGCTTATTTATAAAAACCCTCCAGCGATTCACTTTTCTAACTTATGGTTACTTTTAGTATTTTTATATTGCAAATATAAAGACTTGGAATTAAAAAATGAAAATGCTACACCGCCTCTATAAAACCTAATATATTATTACAGGTTCGATTAGTTGCAAAACGTTTATTTAATAATGCAGGAGCTAATTTATCAACAATGGAGTATACACAGTGTTATATTACACACTGTGAAATTTTTTTCGAATATTATACTTTGGGAAAATACTTTTAGTTTCAAGTAGTCCAACTTTCTTTATAATAATGAAATGAGCCCCTTCGTCATAATCTGAAAACAAAAAAACATTCAAAATAATATGAATATATCACAAACATATTATTACAAAATAAGTAAAGTTATTCATAACCTAATTATGGACCATACCACTTCCTCCAGACTTAAAAAAAGGCAAAAACTCATCAATACTCCGCAAAACGCAAATTAAACCTTCCTCATTGAACTACAATCTTAAAACTTTTAAGTTGCCATTTCACTGGAAATATAATGGAAGTAGTTTTCATATACATAAAGTAAATAAGCATTTTTTTTTAATTGCGTGTATTACAGTAAATTTATAACACTTCAGAGCTTTCCTGGCAAGAAGGTTGATGATGATAATTTTGAATAATTCAACAGCTAAATCTCCAGATTTAAATCAGGGATTTTTTTTGTAATTTAGTGGCAATGAATGTTTATAAGTTTAGAACAAAAACATTTGGAAACACAGAAATTAGAGATCTTTGAAAGATTACAATATGTAAATTTATTAACAAAATTTCAATTTCTGTAGAAAATATAAATGTTTTTCAAAAATTTCAATTAAAAATATTTGCACTAACATCACCAATCAATTGGAAAAAGTTTCAAAAGGATCCAGGTTGAAAGGAATAAAAGAGTAGATTTTGAATTTCCCAAAATCGACCGTCTTCAAACTTCTTCAAAAACCATACTTTAAGAAAACTGTTTTGATCGGATAATAAAAAACTTATGTTGCACAAGTACCACCAAAATAAATTTCTCAATGCAGTTTTGGATATTTTAATAAAATCTAAAGGAAATGCCAATTTCCTTTAAAAATTTGAAAAAACCTGCTAGAAAAACACTATTTTTATTATTATTGTAATTTTACCAGTAATGTTATTAATAGAAATTGAAAAGGTTTAAGTTTGAGTATAACAATTTAATTTATATACCAACAGAAACTTGTGAGTAAATATTTTTGGACAAAAATTACTGTTAAACCCTTTAAAATTTGGCAAGAATTGCAGTTAGATATATATATATATATTAGGATTTGGAAAAACGAATTTTAATTTTATTTCATCGAAAGAAGGAAGAACCTTGAACCCTTGGAAATAATATTTAGTCGACTCCAATCTAAATGGAAGCACTTGGTGCTCTACTGGCATATACATATGTGCGTATGGACATATAACTGAAGATCGACGATTTCTGGGATTTTTGGATTCAAAAGAAGATATATGTTCTACACCATGAGAAAATCCAAGTGCTTCCATTCAGATTGGAATCGACCGAATATTACTTCCAGGGGTCTAAGAAAGTGATTTTATCCATATTGGACTAAATTCGAAAGGGGCCAAAAAGTGGCCTTAGGACCCTTCTCCTTTGAAAATAGTCTGAACAGTTGAAGCTGAAGCTTATAAAGCATTTAGATTTAAACAAAGTAAGTTTAAATCTAATTAAAACAATTAAGTTTCCAAAAGACTAAAATTTCGAAGCTTCTTAATTTTAGAAATATTAAATTGGAATGCATTTATTTTTTAATCGACTGGCACTATAGTTTATAAAGATTGAAGAGACTTTAAATTATAATGTAGGATTAAAAAAAAATAGAAAAAGAATAATATTTACTGATTTTTCAAAATTGAAAAAAAATTCAGATATTCCTGACAAGAATTTAAAAGAATCTTATTTGAGCACTTCCAAAAGTAGGAATTATATTTCAAAATTTAAATCTTTCTGAATGCCTAATTAAGGCAATCATTGTTGTATCATGAATCTAATTGGCTTTTCTTAGTAAAACAACATTAATTTAGTTTACTTTAGACTGATTATGATTTGAAGTAAACTTATAAGTGAATAACTTATAAGTTTGTCTGAATCACTAATTCAACTATACAACAAATATTTGAAATAGCTCAAAGAATCCTATAGCTGAAAATCATTCCAATATATGAATTTTCTTCAAAATGGGACCATGACCTATTCCCCTGAATAATGAAATTAATCATGATTTTTTACATAGTTTCAAAACACTTTTAATAATTTAAAACTGCAATTACTACTACATTGACGAATTGGAAATAAGTATGAGCAGATTGGTTTACATTTATGCCAATGACTTTCATTATAATTGAGCAAAACTACTCGATGACTACATATATTTTTTAATCATAGGCTCTATAGTCTATAGTTATAATAGGACAGTGAATACTAACTACAGAGAAGGTTGAGTACTCAGACAACTTGTAAGAATCTGATAAAAATATAGTAACATTTTTTAACCAACATATCCGCGGTCTATTAACCTAAACAAATCTCCCATCGATTCTCAAATTACTCAAGCATATAAGTTTGACTTTATATTTCTTTGATTTAATCTATATGATAAAACTAATTCCACTACACACGAAAGATTTCAAACAGCTCAAAGAATCCTGTAGTTGAAAATCATTCCAATATACAAATTTTCTTCCAACTGGGACCATAACCTGTTCCCCAGAGTACTGAAATTAATCATAATTTTTCACATAGTGCCAAAACACTTCGAATCATTTAAAACTACAATTACCACCACATTGACGAATTCGAAATGAGTATAAGCGGATTAGTTTACTTTTGTGCCAATAACTTTCATTAGAGTTTAGCAAAACTACTCGGTGACTATATTTATATAGCTCTATAGTCTATAGTCATAATTGGACAGTGAATACTAACAAGAGAAAACGTTGAATACCAACACAACTTGTAAGAATCTAATTAAAATATAGTAACATTTTTTAACGAACAGTTTTGTGTTCTATAAAATAAACAAACCCAACGATTCTTAAATTACTCAAACAGCTCTTAGTCTACCATCAAAGCCATGAATCTCATCTCCAGGAATTAAACATCGCCACGCATGCTTGTGCCGGTTAAACCTCTGGACTTTACCTGTTGCCTCCTTTGTGTATGCAAGTCTTATCCCCCCAGGAGACTTTCACTGCACCACACTCTGGACTCAATGAAGTCGGTCCCAGCATGCGGGTCCAGCTACTTCCCAATTCTTACTTCAGAAGAAGATCACCAATTTCCAGAAATTACTCCACAACTATTCACAACTATATTCCCAACTACTCAAAAATGCACAGTCCACACCGGCACTCAAAACCGCACTTGACACGCGCGCACCTGATCTTCGTTGATTCACCTCACAAAACTCGGTTTGCACACTCAACAAGAAGTCGAAAAGCCTCACGCGAGCGGTAATAATCGATTCCGCTGCCGCTGCACTTCTCGAGCCGATCCACAGGATTCGCTCTTAAACTTGTAATTGCTTCGTTAGCTCAACATTTCACAGCAAGGACCACAACAAGGATGACGCATTCCTTGTAATTTCGCGGCGCGAAATGACCGGCAGAGACGCCGGATTAAAGGACACTGGTCCTCGTTTGGTACCATTATTCCCTAACTTTGAGGAAAACTTGAGAAGGAACTTTTGGTAAAACTTCAAGGGGAAATTGTAGGGAATAATGTTCCAATCTCTGTGAGAGCTGTAGAATGATGACTTGGTGCATCAGGACGCATCTTCCAGGGTGCACCTGCGCCACCTGAGCCTGGCTCGCGCTACTTTGTAACACATTCTCGAGAAACCGCGGTGCACCGATTCCAGCGTCTCGTCGAGGCGATTGCTAAAGTAAAGGCCAACCTCGAGCACTTCCACGGTCGCGAAGCGACGGGGAAGGAGTGAATCGGTAAAGGTAGGGGGAGGGAAAAGGGGGGTAGGAGAGACCAGAGGCTGTCGCTCCCCCCAAACGTGTGTGTGAGAGTGAGAAACCAAGTGAGAGAGCAAGGAGAACGAATATTCTGAGCTGGAGAACACCAGTCTAAGATTCTTCCTCCTTCCAGACTTCTTCCACCTTCGAGACTTCTTCCACCTTCTTGCCTTCTTATTCTGCTATAGCAAGTGCCATAATCGCGGATCCTCACGGTACATCTTTGGCAGGTCCCGAGAATTATCAAAAATAAGGGAAGTCACGTGGTTCACATATGGATGTTATCGAGAACTTTGTTTGACCTCTTCTTTTTCTGCTCTATGTTGATGATAGAAGTTGCCTACATACTAAAAGTATATCAGGGTCAATTCAAAAGAGTGGACAAAATTTGAATGATTTCACACGATTTTTACATTCTCATTCTAATGAGAAGGTATTGGTTTTATGTAAAATTTGACATAGTCGGTTTTCATCAAATCTCCACGTTTTGAGACCCCCTGAGCCAGAAAAAACGGTTTTTACCAAGGTGTCTGTCTGTCTGTAGTCTGTCTGTCTGTCTGTCTGTCAGTCTGTCTGTCTGTCTGTCTGTCTGTCTGTCTGTCTGTCTGTCTGTCTGTCTGTCTGTCTGTAGCCACGATAACTTTCGAAAAAATGATCAGATTTGATTGAGCTTTGGCACACTTTTTTATGGCCGAAAAATAGAGAACGAGTTCGTTAACCAGCTATTTTGGATGAAAATTCAAAAAGTGAGCACATTTTGAAAATTTTTGAGACCACTTTTTTTGAAGATTTAAAAATTCTATGTATGGTTATTAGTAGTACGCAAAATGACGAACAAAATATTCTAATGACTTTTCGTGATAAAAGAAAAATTACTGGAGTTATAGCATTTTCAAAATTCCAAAAAACAAACGAAAATGTACATTTTAAGCCGAAAAACGCACGATATGAAAAAAAGTCAAGAGGAGAAAAACGTTGCTTTTTGAACGCCCTATAATATTTTCATAACAACTTTTTGAATTTTTTGAAAAATAAAAAATTCAAATTTTGATCGCACAAAAAAATAATCAAAAATTCCATTTTGCTGTGAAACTATGCAAGATACGAGAAAAGATCATTTCACCAAAATTGTGCACCCAAAAAAGATCTACAAATTTCTCATCATTCACTTTTTGATATGACGCGTAGTTTTTGTTTTATTCGTAAAAAACAGCATTGAAAATAGAAAAATCAAATGCACAGAACCGAGCGTGGAACGCAAGGTTCAAATGATTTTCAAATCAAATATCGAGCGCGAAGCGCGAGTGTCTGGATGAGAATGTGTTCCTTAAGGTCGATAGAACCTTGAGTAAATAAAGTTCCTTTTCAGTCTAAAATAAAAACAAATTTAACAATCACTTAATATGTAGAGGTTTTGATAATTTTATAATATTTGCAAACAAACTTTTTCTTTTCATCGAAGTCGAACACGAAGTTGAAAAATCTAGAGCAACCGAGCGTAAAGCGCGATGTAGATACGCCCGAGCGCGTAGCGCGAGGTGAATACATAATCGAGCGCGAAGCGCGAGATAAATATATGATCGAGCGCGAAGCGCGAGATCCAACAGTTGCGCGCCCTAGGCGCGCTCAAACTTGCGAGCGAAGCGAGCCGCGCGCGAAGCGCGCGATGAGAATGTGCCCGCGAAGCGGGCAGATTTTTGAAGATTTCAAGTGATTTCAAAGATTTCTAATGTGGAACAGGGAATTTTGGAAAATAATTAAAATTCTGAGTTGAAACATCAGATAATTTTTGGTCACAAGAATAACAATTCTAATTTGGAACAGAGAATTTTGTGATAGAATTACGTTACCGGCGGAAATGACCTACACACCTATTTTTTTAAGCTGCAGCTAATGTGCCTTAATTTTTATAATAATAACATGAAACTTTTTCCTTGTAATAGCGAGAAAGGTAATATAGTAACGCCGTTTTTCCAAAATTTGTAAGAGGGAAATTTCAAATTGTGACGAATTCTGACCTGGAACCAGGATTTTTTAAATTTTCTTCTTCTACATTAGAATTAAAATTCTTTTGCAAAATTCCCGTTCCATGTAAAAAAAATCCCTGTTCCAAGACAAAGTTATAATTCTTTACAGAATTCCCTGTTCCAGAATAAAAATAATAATTCTTTATGGAAATGTTGTTTGTATTACATTTATTTAGTCCCCGTCTAAACTCAGAATTATAATTCTTTTAGAAAATTCTCTATACCAAGTCAGAATTATATTAATTTAAAAAATTTTCTATTATAGTTCAGAAATATGGTAACGCCCTTTTCCCAAAATTTGAAAGAGGAAAATTTCAATTTGTGACGAATTCTGACTTGGAACAGGAATATGAATATACCTATTCCAAGTGAGAATCATGATTTCTGTTATGATTGCTGTTAATTATAATCATACATAGAATGTGCCTTTCACGAGATTATTAATTTTGCTTTCGAAATATTCTAAAAATTAAATCGTTAGTTATTCTATGATTTTGAATCAAAGGGGTTCCTGACTTAATCAATTTAAATTCAATCATGAAAAAATTGCTAATTTTAAATTCAAAGCGTTTGTACTTAATTTACAATTTTTAAGAATTTAAATTTTTTAATCCTAATTTCTTGTATAAAAACAGTCAAGATTTTTTGGTTTCAAATTTAATTGGTCCATAAGTGCAGAATTTCAATTGAAAAGTTTCATAGATACACAATTATTTATTAAAAATTAATTTGAATTAATTTATTAATTTGAAAGCCCAACAGTAAACCCAATTTTAGGGCTGTATAAGAATAAGGGCAGAGAATCTGATTTTACCTATATCAATCATCTAAACATTCAATTATTTAATAATTTAATTCGACAATTTTAAAGAAAAAGCATTAGGAATTGAAAATTTTTAGATAGAAATATTTTAAATTGTGTATTTTAAATAAAATTAAAATTGTACAATATGTAATAAATTATTTTAATATTGAATCAATCTAAAACTAAAGTCTTTACAAAATTAAATAATTTACCATTGATAGCGCTAAAAATTTCATATATTAAGATTTAACTGAAAAAGTACATAATTGAACGATTTTAAAATCGAAACACTTAAAATTAAATAATGTCAAATTAACAACTTAAATTTTAGATAAAAATGTTAAAAATAGTTGTTTTTCCAAATTAAATGAAAAGAATTCACGACATAATAATCTTAAAATCACTTATTAAAATTTGATAATTTTAAACTTGAAGCGTCTATGAAATCGAATAATTTTATAATAATATAATTGAACACGCTAAAGAATTTGAAAATTGTATGATTTAATTTAAAAATGTTAAAAGCAATTTTTTAGTTCAAACATGTTTAACCTAAAAAAAATGTATTAGTTTGAAATTTCGTTTGTTTGGAATGGTAGAATTTTATATTAAGAATCCTAACAGATTACCCCGTAGATTACCAATTTTTAATTGAAGACGTCAAAAATTAAATAATTGTATTGAATGATTTTGAATAAAATGTGTGAAAAATAATAATTCTTGATTAAATCTTTTTTTTTAATCACATTAAAAATGAAAAATTTATAATAAATTGCCAGATCAATAATTCTAAATTGAAAGCATTTAAAATTTAACATTTTTTTATTTCAAATTGAAAGTCTTTTAAATTAAATAATTTGTAAGTGAAAGCGTGGAAAATTTAATAATTTTAGATTAAAATTTAAAAAATTATTTTGTTTAAAAAAATACGAAATTACACAAGATGGCCTCAGTAAGTCTCAATCTTTATCAGTCAATGTGGGAACTATTAAAAATCATTAAACTTAATAATTAAAAAAAAGTTCCGAAACTTGACTGGTTTTAACGTTTGAATACAGTAAACTTACATACGATGTTTTTAATTCATCAAAATGAATTCATATCAATAAATAGCTCAATTTTACCGTAACATATATTATCATCGATAATATTAATATAATCATCAACCACATTTGAAATTGGCGTCTGAAAATATTTTTTACGCAGAAAAAAAAGTTTTGTTTTAAGAAAGAGCATCTTGTTTTAAGACAAAAATAGACTTAATTCAAAGGGTATAACAAAGCTAATCTGTATACAAAAGTAAGATTTTTTCCTATATAGTTTTGGTAATTGTTTGGTTATTCTCAGTAATTCGCAAACATAGCTGCTAATATAGTGAATTATTACATTCTCATCAGAGAAGGTATTAGATTTGTGTATTTGACCCCCTCTGTTTTTGTCAAATGTCCACGTTTTGAGACATTCTGAACCCAAAAAACAGATTTTCGCGAATGTATCCGTCTGTGCGTATGTGTGTATGTATGCATGCGTATGCATACATGTGTGTGTATGCATGTGTGTATGTATGTAGATTTTTATTTTGTTAGCACGATAACTTTCGAAAGAATTCACAGATTGAATTGGGCTTTAGTATACTCTTCAAGTGTCCTAAAATGAAGGTCAATTTCGTTAGCCAGCCATTTTGGATGAAAATTCAAAAAGTGAGCCCTTTTTCCAAATTTTTGAGACCACTTTTTCTTCATATTTAAAAATTCTATTGGTTCGTAGTCCTCAAACAGACAAAAGCAATGTATCTCAGTGACTTTTTTTGATAAAACAAAAATTACTGGAGTTATATAACGTTTACAAAATTCCAAAAACCAAAAGAAAATGAACATTTTAAGCCAAACAACGAACGATATGAAAAAAGTCAGGAGGAGAAAAATGTTTCTTTTTGAACCCCCTACAATATTGTCATAAAACTTTTTTTAATTTTTTCGAAAAATCGAAAATTCAAATTTTAATAGCAAAAAAATAATGAAAAATTCCATTTTGAGGTCAAATTATACAAGATACTAAAAAAGATGAATGAACAGAAATTGTGCACTCAAAAAAGATCTAGAAATTTGTTATTAATCACTTTTTGATGGAACGCGTAGTTTTTGTTTCAATAGTAAAAAACTGATTTAAGAATAAAATAAATTAAATTTTTTGACAAACGACAAAAACCATGAAAAAAATTAATTGACAAAAGTTGTACGCTCAGAAAAGAGCTACAAATTTTTATTTAATCATTTTTTGATAAGATGCGTAATTTTTGTGTCAATCATGAAAAATAACATTAACAAAAAAATAATTTGGGAAAAACGACGCAAGGTACGAAAAAAGATGAATAGACAAAAGTTGTTCAACCAAAAAAGATCTACAAATTTGTTATAAACTTTTGTTATAAAAATACATTTAAAATACGAAAATTAGCTTTTTGGAAAAACGATACACGCTACAATAACATTTTATCTAACATCATTTTTCGCCTAAATTACATTTACAATTTTTCTTAGAACCACTTTACGCTAGGATGCATATTTTTAGTTCAAATCGTAAAAAATAACATTGAACATAAACAAATTAAATTTATGGAAAAACGACACAAGTTGCAATTAAACACATAATAACAAAATTGTTTTTTTATAGGTATATATTATGAATTGTTATAATAAATATTAAAGTAATCATGATAAATACAATTCGTACTTTATTTTGCAATATCTAAATAAGCAATCACAGGCCGACGTACATAAATAAATGTAATGTGCATTTGATATAATAATGTTGAACATATAATGTAGAAAATTTCGCATTTTGGACAAAATCGAGTGCGAAGCACGAGGTATGTGATGAGAAGGTATTCGTTAAAGCCGAAGGAGCTTTAACAAAAGAGAATTCACAATCACCAAATTACAGTTTTTACAAATTACAGTACAGGGGGAAATACCAAGACCGAGCAAAAAAAAAAAAAAAATCTGCCCACGCCGCGGGCAGATTTTTTTTTTTAAATTTCGTATACCAATGGGAATTTAAATGATAGCACTAGTTTACAGTCATTTTGTGAATTTAGTGCTGCTATATTTTAATGTATAGAATTCCTGAAAATAAAACAAGAATCCAACGATCAAATTTGTAAAAGCACCACAAAATGCTCCTATTGCAATTCCTAAAAACCAAAAATTTTGTTTCTTCGGACAAAAATAAACTAGCTGTGAATTCGATCTCGAGTGTTTCCACTTTGTTTGTATTTATAATTAAATAGTGCTCATTTCACGAGCACTTTGCTTCCCGTTAGACAAACGGAAAAGTTCTGTCGCACCCTATCCCTTTCCCAGCTTTATGATTTCTTTACAAAAATTGTCAGAATTATTTTATTTGAAAATTTATGATCAAAAAGTATTTTCTATTCATGCTTCAAGTTTGAATTATGTCCATAGCTTCCTTACTCTTCAATAAAATGTAGCAATGTTATAGGTCAATCGATTCATCTTGAATCAACACAACTTTTCTATTCTCGCATCAACCTTAAATTATGTTAATGAAAAAAGTTTTACTATAAAAAAGCGATTTTCAAATTATATAAATTACCATAACTTCCCTACTATTTAATGAAATTTATTAATATCATAGGTCAGTCGATTCGTCTCGAACCAAGGAATCTTTTATATTCTTGCATCAACTTTGAATTATGCTGATGAAAAAAGTTTTACTATAAAAAACTGATTTTTAAAATATTATAGAGTGCTAAGAAAAATGCAATAAATATTTTTAGAAATCCTTCGGTCAGTTTCAAGATATTAGTGGTGAAAATAAGCCCTCCAAATTTCATCAACTTATCTGCAACCGCTTTCAAGTTATCGTGTTCACAAAAAAGTGTGACAATTGCTTAGAACATTGTATTAGACATTTTTAAATTGAGGAAGGTTTAATTAAATGAATTCAAAAATTTTGGAAAATGTTACCATTACAAAGCTTCCTCTGTGAGGAAGCAAAAAGAGGATATATTATAAATATTATAAATGCTTTCATATTGTTATTTGATAATAATAAAAATAAAAAAGACGAAATAAATGAGAAAAGAGCAGGAAGGGGATTTGGTTGTTTGCCTTCTCATTCTTCTTTCCTCTTTTTTATTTTTGTCCAAAGAAACAAAAATTTTTTGTTTTTAGGAATTGCAATAGAAGCATTTTGTGGTGGTTGTCCAAATTTGACTTGAGTATTGGACGTTAAATAGGATTTTAATCTAATTTAAAATTCTTAAATTGTTATATTTTTCTAATATTTTTTTCGATGATAGCTTTACTCTGTGAACTATACTTCATGTTAGGAACGACCAATCTGGTTGCAAAAGGTATCAGGGTAAAGATCATCGAATCTGCAACGAATATTGGTGCTATTTTCCCTGATAAGTTTATTAGTTGAGGTGCAATAAACCGAAATATAAAAAAAAACACTGTTTTAGACGAAAATAAACATACGAAATTTCGAAAACCAATCCATAAAAAATGTTTGCAATGTGATTTTCAAATTTAGCAAGTTAAAATGCATTCGAAAAATATAGCGTCTATAAATGTACACACATTTTTTTAATTTGTAGGCTAGTGTAGTCTACTGTCTACTGTAGTTGTTGAAAACAATTTTAACTCTCTTTTTTCTCATTTCGGTAACAAAGGTTGCTTTCAATGTTCGGCAATGCAATTGGAGAGTTTCGGTTAATTGTTTCACTGTATTTTATTTAAGTCAAGTGGATGGATTTAGGTTCCGAAGTTACTGTAAATGTGGGTCGCTCGTATTTCAGTGATGGACATTGGACATTCGGAGAGACACTTCTTGAAACATTTCAGTGAGACGGGCAGTTTATTGGAATGTATTTGAAATGTTTCAATTAAATTCCTGTATCAAGAAATAATTGAAGCTTTGGTTCCCGAATTGGCTTTTTGAGTGAAAGTAATTGATTACATTTAATTTAATACATATATGTATCTTTTATTCAGAACACACGATCTTCAATGGAAACTTGTATACATGTATACGTTTTTTTTAATTTCATTGTGTCTTTATTAATATTTCCAACCAAATAAAAACAATTTCTACCTAATAAAAAAATACCCCATCACCCACCTTCCTCCCTTCACCTAAAAAAAAAACCTCCAACTCATAAAACACAACCATTGAAATCTCATTAACTGTTGAAGTGAATCGCATACTTCTTTGAGGTTTTCCCGCGTGTCGGATTTTCTGTAATCTTCGCGCATGCCAATTCACGCGTGACTTGCAAAAATTTTGCAGTCAGGAATAGAAGTAACGCAATTCTTGCGGTTTTTGGAAATTATTGATCAACCGCAGACAACCAGCGAGTGGCTGTCTACGGGGCCTGAGTCTCACTCAGAAGTCGGTTCATTCTGGCTCCCGATATGAGAGGGCCTTTTTCCCCTCTTAAATTTTCTCCAGCCGCTGACAATCCCCACCACGCAAACCTGTCGTAGGGCCCATGTTCTAGACTCCCCCTCCACACTTTTATCAAGATCCCACCTCCACTCTCTCCTGCCATCATGTCCCGATCCACGATCGTCTTACGATCAGGTCCCTACCTCTTACAACGAATCCATCTCGATCACTCAACCAATCACAAAAATTCCCTCCTTTTCTGATGTTTTTTCCTCTTTCCAACGTCAGTCATGATGATCGATCGTGGGCCCTATGATTCTATCCAGCCTTATGAGCAAAAAGGGAAAGAAAATTCCAAGATCCGAAGAAATAGACCAGGTGTTTGTCCTAGGATTTGTAATACGATCGTGGCCTGTTTGATGACTCAACAAAATCATTTTGCTGATCCAGGTCGCATACTGGTTTGTCTGGTATTGGATAATCCAAGGAGGGATTTCTTGGGAATCCGGGATGTTTACATGAGTTATTTGTAAGTGTATTTCAAAGATATCTATTTTTTAAACTTTAGACCTATTCTGTAATTTGTATTTGTTTATTAGGATCCTCGTTCATTTCCTCAGATTTCGAGTTAAAATTTTGTGTATAGCAAGAAAATTGTTCCATTTCCAGGGCTGTCACAGATTATTACACTTGAAAAAAGTGGAAAAAGTGCCTAATTCGGGGGTGAAAATTAAGGTCAAAATTGCTAGAATAAATTTCACAAGTAATTTTCAGGCGAATTTTAATTCATTTTATTACGAGCTAAATAAATTTTATACATAAATATAATTTTAATATTGCAGACTTCACAGCCAAAAATGCTCTCAAAATAAGGTAAATAGGTACCATATGGAATTCAATATAAAACACATTGAATGTATAACCTTTCAAGTAAATATATTACAATTTAAACAAAATATAGGAATTTTTAACCAAAAATATCAATTTTCAATCAAGAAGATTAATTTTCTACTAAAAACACGAATTTTCAACAAAATACATGAATTCTCAACCAAACAGTTGCAATTTCTACTGAAGAAGATTAGTCCTTAACAAAAAATGGAATAGTTATAATACATTTTCAGTTAAAACCATTAATTTTGAAACAAAAAAAGAAGAATTTTCTAGAAAATAGTTACATTTTGAAACAAAGAGATAAACTTTCGACTAAAAAATTAGTTTTTAACAATTTAGTTCAACCATCTGGTTGAATTCTCAATCAAAAAAGATAAATATTCAACGAAATAGTTGAATCCTTAACCAAAACAGGTTATTAATTTCAAACCAAACAATTGCATTTTTTACCAAAAAAATATGAAATTTCTACCAAAAGAGATAAAATTTAAATAATATAGATGAATTTTTAACCAAAAACATTAATTTTCAACTAAAGAAAATAAATTTTCTACCAAAAAGATGCATTTTCAACAAAATACATGAATTTTCAAACAAATAATTGAATTTTCAACCAAGAAAATTAATTTTCTACCGAAGAAAAACGAATTTTCGAAAAAATAAATAAAGTTTTAACCAAATAGTTGAAGTTCTACTAAAAAAGATGAATTTTGTATAAAAAAAAAAAAATAGTTAAATTTCAGTTGAAAAAATTAATTCTGACTAATTGTCAACCAAACAGTAGAATTTTTAACAAAAAAGGATGAAGTTTTCACAAGAAAAGAGATGTATTTTCTCAAACCTTTGACTTTTTATCCTGAAAAGATGATTTTTCAACGAAAAAGGTCATTTTCAAACAAGACAGATGAATTCTCAACCAAATACTTGAATTTTAAACCGAAAACGATGCATTTTTAACGTAGAAGTTCAATTTCCAAGCTAAAAAGTCGAATGTTATAGAAAAAATTGTACTTTCAACCCTGAAAACATATATTTTTAACAAAAAACTTAATTTTCAACCAAGAAATACGAATCATCAATCAAATTGCTGAATTTAAAACAAAAATAATAATAATTTTCAACCAAAATGTTGTATTTAGAACCATATAGTTACACTTTCAATCAAAAGAGACAAATTTTCAACAAAAAAGCTGAATTTTTATAAAACTGTTGAATTTTCAACAAAAAAGTTAATATTCAACCCAGAAAGATGACTTTTTCACCAAAAAAGATGAACTTTCTATCCAAAAGCAGAATATTCAACAAAACAATTGAATATCCGACCAAAATATATCACTTTTCTTCAAAATTCTTGAATTTTTAATGAAATAATTAAATGCTCAACCAAATAATAACATTTTTACACAAAAAACATTAATTCTGATCCAAAAATATAATAATAGACTTTTCAATCTAAAAGAATCAACTTTCAAAGAAAAATATTTGGATATTGCTTCCTCATAGAGGGAGGTTTATAATGACCTAACTTTTCAAATATACTTTTTTGACATATTTTGATATAATTCGACACCAGGAGCTCGAAAATAAAGTTTTTAAAAAATGTCCGTGTATTTGTATGTGTCTGTAATATTTTTCTGTTCACCATATCTCGAAAAGTAAAAGAGCTCTGATCATGAAATTTTGATGAAGTGTAGCTCGGATTGATATCCAGGTCTGATAGGATTTTGAGCTAGATCGACCATTTAGAAATAGTTTTTTTTTGCCTTTAGAGATTTAAAAAGAAAAATTTTACCTAGTTTATATAAGAAAAACTTTTTTTATATTCAAAATACAACAATACGATATCTAACTTATTTGTTCGCGTCTCTGATACTCATCGGTCGACCTATTGTTGAAACTTTTATGACCTACTAGTACTGATTTATGAAGTTTCAAAAAATCGTTTATTCTGTTTATATGAGCAAAATTTTTTCGTTATTCAAAATACGACAATATTACATGTGAAGTATTTGTTCGCGACCTTGAGACGCATCGATTGACCTATTGATCAACTTTTCATAATCCACCAGTACCGATTTATGAAGTTTCAAAAAATGGTTTATTCTGTTTATATTAGCAAAATTTTTTCTTTATTCAAAATACGACAATATTACATGTAAAGTATTTGTTCGCGTCCTTGAGACGCATCGATTGACCTATTGATGAACTTTTCATAACCCACCAGTACCGATTTATGAAGTTTCAAAAAAATGGTTCATTCTGTTTATATGATAAAAACTTTGTTCATATTAGGAGTACTACCGTACTGTTTCTAAAGTGTTTGTTTGCGTCTTCGAGACACGTCGAATGACCCAAAGATATTATATCTTTGGAATGACCTATTGACGAACCTTCTATGACCTCTTATGATCTAGCAATACCGTTTTATAAATTTAACCAATATATTGTTTATCTTGTTGACATGAGGAAAATTTTTTTAGTATTGGGAATACTACCATAATGTATATCGTATGTTTGTTCGCATCTTCGAGACGCGTGGATTGATCTATTGGCGAACTCCCGAAGACCATTATTGATTAATCAATAGCTACTCAGAAAGTTTTAAGAAAAGTTACATTGTTTCAATGAGGTTTTAATTTGAAATATAAAACTACCATAGGTTAGAAAGTTGTTCATTGTAACACAACACATCAATTGACATTTTGATGGGCCCTCTAATTTTCTGAAAATAAAATTTTCGGAAAGACAGAAACATAAGCTTGAAAAATATTGAAAGTATACATTTTTTCTTTTGTTAGGGAAAACCTCCCTCTATGAGGAAGCAAATTTATTTTATACTTATGAGGAAGCAAAATGCTCATAAAATTAGCACAAATAAATGCACCCATAGTGAATACGTCCGTACTACTTCGCAGCCATTTTCTTTATGGGTTCTATTAATACAGTTCGCATTTCAGTAAAAAAAAAGAAAAAGTGGAAGGTTCTTCAAAACAGCATAATTATGGAGATATATTACTATAGATTTCATTCATAGTTTATTTAAATTTTCTTTTTTTCTTATACATAAAATCTAAAGTGAGATGGATTAAGGTGGCTAAAGTGGCGCTTTTCTTCAAAAAAGTGATTATAGTGACTTTTTCCTGAAAATGTGAATAAAAAGTGACTTTAAAAAAATTGACTAAAAGTGACTTAGGTGATTGTGTGGCAGCCCTGCATTCCAAAAGTTGAAATTAAAGAATGTTCTAAATATTGAAAATTGTATATTAATTTTCATTCCTGGGGTTAATATATGCTCTGGAATTTAAAAAGAAACAATATAACAATGAAATTCGTTTCCCCGTAAAGAACTTGTCACAACACTAGCCCAGTGAATTATGCACTCTTCTTGCCAAGTGTCGTGACCATATCCGATTATTGGGGCTTTGACTAAAAACTGGAAGCAACTTCCGTAACCAAAAGAAATATTGCACGCCTTTGGAAGTTTAGAGTACAATCGAAACCGGTTTTATGATTCTGTAAAATAGTTCTCTTGTTCTTGAATACTGTCCCGTTAAATCATATATACCAAAAATTTCATCACCTTTCATTTTGTCATCAAATTTTATAACATCTTCTTTAAATAAAAAATGTACCGCCAAAATTATGTACACTTGTTACTTCGTGGAAATTTATTCCATAAAATTTACTTAATTTATTCAGAAACTGGATCTTAAATCAGTCCTGTATTTAGTCCTGCCACCGATTCTTGGAAAGTAATCAATATTTCGAACAAATATCATATTTTCAATAAATACAAATTCAAAAATTAATTTAGGCACTTAGGTATATAAATATTATAAATATATACGTATGAAATAGAAGCTTTTAACATTTTTCCATTGATCAATTTTAAATTAAATGCTGTTAAACTGTAAACATAAAAATTTTGAATTTCTATTTATTGAACAATTCAAAGATTTCTGGTAAAAAAATAACAAATCTAATTTAATTCAATACTTTCACTTACAAATAATTTTTTTTAATGTAACAATTAAAATGGTAAGGTTCAAAGTTTAATTTTAGCACTCTGGAAATTGAACGATTGAAAGCTTTTTTTCAAACAATTCATTTTAAAATTGTTCAGTTTTTAATATTTTATTAAAACTATCCACCTAGAAACACTACCCGTTCTCTAGAAATTCCCGGTCCAGCGGTCACCATGAAAAACGCTACTAATTGCTTTGAGAGTATTTTTTTTAATAACAAAAGAAATTAAGTTTAAAGCTTCAAAATTTGAAGAAAAAATTTAAGTGGTATTGATAATCATTCAGTTCGACAACAAGCGTACGCTGATAGAATTTAAATTTCAAGTTTTAAAAATTAAGAACTTTCTTATATGGTAGAATATTTTTCTCAATTTAACATTACTTAAATTTAAAAGCTTGAACATTAACATTTTTCCACTTTGAAAATTTTTAATTGAGTTTTTAACTGAAGAGTTCAATTATATGAATTTTACAGTCTGGATCAACTTAAAATCGAATTTCTTTAAATGTATTGCTTTGAAAATGAGTTGTAAATAGTATTCAATTTTTATACCTTACACTTAGAACAATAAAAAAATGAAGACTCTTTAGTTTTGCAATAAAACTTTTGAAAATTTTAATTGTCTCCAAGTTCTTTCTAATCGATAAAATAACAAACTTTTACCTTTCTACTGAATTTCAAAATTACAGGCAGCAAAGTAGTATTTGTTTTTTGTTTAATTGTCCAATTAAAAGTTACATAATATAATTATTACCAAAGAAAACTTTTTGTTTATATCCTTTAGCTTCTTCATTCATCAAATAAACAAAAAAAAAAAGAATTATTAGGTTTCCGTAAATAAGTTAGAAACACTAAAACTACAAGAAACAAAAATTAAACTAAAAATTGAATGAAAAATTTGTCTAAATAAAAATAAGAAAAATTGCCCTACTATGTAATATGGTAAAACAATCTCTTCCACTAAAAAATAATAAAATCCCCAAAGTCACGTTTTGTGATTTTATTCATATAATCAAGATTAGTTTAGTACCGTTTTTGTAGACTTATCTTTACCCCCGATCGCGAATGAAGCGGAAATAAGGTTTGTTGTGGTTAGAACCAAATTCTGGATTCTTCCAAGTAAAGCAGATATTATTTTATTTAGACATCAAACCTAACGTTGTGGTACAAACATAAACTTGTATATTACGTTTATACAGCTAGCTTATTTTCCAGATCGTTGAATTCTACGTGCAGATATTACCGGCTAAATCGCAATGGAAGACAACCTTTACAACCCCAGATCTTAAAATTCTATTCTTTCTGGGCGTTCCTTATTTTTAAAAAATCGAACTATTGCGTCCAAATGAAATAGCATTAGGTGTAAATTGCTACTTCACTTCTAATACGATAATTGATGACTGTCAGTTGAAATATGATCTACCAATCATCCATGATACTCAGAGCTAACAATATTCAATCTTTCAGAAAATAATCAAAACCATTCTTACAAGGTCTTACTGAAGGGTTAATTACGCGGATTTTTGTGGTACACTAGTGTGCAAGATTACAAGATTGCATGGGATTTAATTGAAATCCATGAAAACCTTTTGGAATCTCTTGAAATCCCTTGATGCCTTTGGAAATAGTTTTAAATCCATTAAAATCTGTTCAAATCTATTGAAATCCATTGATATTGGTAAAATTCACAAAAATCTTTCAAATAATTGGAGGTCTTATGAATATTATTCTTTTCTTCCTCTTTCTTTTTCCTCCTGTCCTTGAATCTTATGACATTCTTTGGAATTCCTTGAATTCTTTGAAAGTCCTACCAAAGTCGTTGATATCCCTTGAAATTTGTTATATCTCTTGAAATTCTAAGTAGTCTTTCAAAATAACTTGAAATTTTTTAAATCCTTAAAAATTCTTTTAATTCTTTCATATCCTTAAAATGGTTGAAACCCGTAGAAATACTTTAAAATAAAATTTCATTTATTCCGTAATGTATAAATTTATTATTTGAAAACCCTTAATATAAATTGAAGTAAACCTAATCATTAAAACTCTAGAAAAAGCTTCAAAATTTCCAGAAATCTTTGAAATCCCTTGAAATCCTTGGGTATTTAATCAAATCCTTTAAATCTTGTGAAATTCCATGAAATATCTTAAAATTCTTTGAAATCTGTGGAATCGCTAAGATCCTTTGATTTTCAATAAAAATTTCATTTATTTTCCAAAGTTCTCAAGAAATCTCTCGAAATCTTTGGAAAATCTACAACATTTTTTAAAATCCCTTGAAATTTTTTATATCTCTTAATCCCATATAGCACGCTTCCCGAAAAACTTGGTCTTTTATTGTGACTTGGTCCAAGTGGCCGGAAGAAAAAACCAAGTCTTTCTTCGGTTTAGACACGGAAAAGAAAATTTGAATGTCTTACAGTATTTTTTTTTTAAATTATGAAAACCGATTCGATGTGAATGCGACTTCTTCTCGCAAGAGAAATATGAATCGACAAGAATATAAGTCAGAGGATGCTTTTAAAGTGAATGAATAAAGAATTTAATTACTTATTATTTCTCACAATCTAGGGAAAAAATGTTTGAATAATAAAAGAAAATCATTTGTTACTTTTTAACATGATTTCATGAAATTGTTATGAAATTTGATAAAATTATAAATTTGTGACTGGATTCTTTAAATAATACTATTTTTTTTAAATACTACATCCTTCATCAAATTTAAGTACGAATTAATTCAATGTTTCCGCTCACTTGGACCAAGTCCCAAGAAAAGACCAGGTTTCATTCGGGAAGTGTGCTATGTAAATCTTTGGAAAATGTAAAAATCGGTTAAAAAAATTTAATTTGAAATCCCTTGAATATAATTTAAATAAAAATGATTCATGGAAGTTCTCTAAAACCCGTTTAAGTCCCTTAAAATCCTCGCAGATTTGATAAAATCCTTAAAGCTTGTGAAATTCCTTGAAATAAGTTAAAATCCCTTGAAATTTTTACAAATCTTACACAAATTTATCAAACCCCTTGAAAGTTTTTATATGTCTTGAAATCCTTTGGAATCCCTTGAAATACCTAGAAATCTTTTAAATTTGTAAAAAGTCATTTAAAAAATACAAATCATTTTAAATCACTTGATCATAAATTAAATTAAACTAATTTATTAAAATTCTCTAACAAAAATATTTAAATTCCTATAAATCTTTGAAATCCCTTGACATCCTTAGAGATTTAATAAAATCCTTTGAATCTTGTGAAATCCCTGGAAATTCAATGTAATTTCATTTATTTTCCAAAATTCCTTGAAATCTTTGGAAATTATACAAAATTCTTTGAAATCCCTTGAAATTTTTGAAAAATCTTGAAATACTTTGGAATCCCTTAAAATACCTAAAAATCTTTTAAA
>CAKNYM010053335.1:378177-391672 GCA_932195095.1 Andricus curvator | reverse complement strand
CGAACCAAGGAATCTTTTATATTCTTGCATCAACATTGAATTATGTTAATGAAAAAAGTTTTACTATAAAAAACCGATTTTTCAAATATTATTAAGTGCTCAGAAAAAATGCAACAAATATTTTTAGAAATCCTTCGGTCAGTTTCAAGATATTAGTCGGGAAAATAAGCCCTCCAAATTTCATCAATTTATCTGTAACCATTTTCTAGTTATCGTGTTCACAAAAAAGTGTGACATCCCCACATACATCCACACACACACGCACACACACACACGCGCGCACACACACACGCACTCAGCCGGACAATTGCTGAGAACATTGTATTAGACATTTTCAAATTAAGGAAGGTTTAATTAAATAAATTTGAAAATTATTGAAAACGTTACTATTACAAAGCTTGCTCTATGAGGAAGCAAAATGATTTTACAGAAAATTCACCTCATAGAATAATTTAGGGCTCATTTAGGGCTCCGAGAATATAATAATCAAAATTGAAAAAAAAAGTTTAAACAAAGTTTGTTTAAACAATTCTACTAAAAATGAATTGAACAAATTTCTTTTCTGACCCTATGTTAAGGCTCATTTAGAGCTCCAGGAATATGATATTTGAACTTGAGAAAAATTGTTCAAACAATTATTGCTTAAACAAATTTACCAAAAAAATTTCTTTTTTTTTCATTAACCTTGCATAATTTCAGGCTTATTTAAGGCTCCTGAAATATCATCGACCGAAAGTCTAGTGTTTCATTCGAGCGATATTTGACGAGAAACATACTAAACGAGACAAAATCTCGTTCAATTGTCAAAATTATCGTATCGGCTCGTCCCGTTTCCACGAGAGTATCAGTTCAACCGAGCGATGTCGAGTACATTTGACACTTGTCAAAAAAACTTGTTTTTTTTATCCTACTTATTATCAATGAAAGTAAATGTGGTTATCTTTATAGAAAATATAAATTTTTCTCAACGCAACCACTTTGATTATTATCTGCGTGCAGCGACAATTTGAAATATAAAATTATAAGAAATGAATTATATCATGAAGGATGAAAAAATATAAAATGACAAAAGAAAAATCACTTTGCTTTATCAACACTGTTTTTATACTACTCGATCTTTTCTAGGTTTTAAACACAAAAGTTTTTGAAAGAAATGTTTCAATATGTGCATTCTATGTGCCATTTAATACATATAATCAATAAATTAACATAAATATGAATTATTGAAAATCTGCGCAGCGCACTTCAAAGGACATAAAATATAAATTTTATAAAAAGTTTAGATACTGCCATATATTTTCAATAATGATCATGCTACAAGATTAACAATCATCACAAATTATTTAAATAGATTTAAACATTAATTTAATGTTCCTGAATATTTGATAGTTGCTTTCTAAGAAATATGTGGATGAATAAAATGTAAATAAGATTCAATACATCTTCCAAAGTAAAAGCTTTTATTGTCAACTTTCCTAATAAGTATTAGGAATTTAAATTAAATTATTGATTTCCTGCAACGTCGAATCAATCATTGAAGTCAAAGAACACGCATTCCAGGAATTAAGGCACATTAAATGGGTAATAGATTTATCAGCTAGTCTATTTCTGTGCTTTCGCACAACTAGAGAGCTTCGAGAGAATAGTCGCTCTGACGGGACTGAAGTAGCAGGAGTACACAAAAAATCTCGTGCCATTCTAGCCAGATTCGGGAAGAGTTTTTCGTGATTTTCCCACCACTTTAGCACATCTGTGTGTTTTCCAGCGCGTTTTTGAGACAAGTAAAGATCGAGTTCCCATCTCCAATCCGTTGAACCCGTTGCTGTTTTAGGAGCTGATGAGTTCTGACTTTCTTCTGGGTCGGAATCTGATTCGTATAAGACGTCCACATCAAGTTTGTCGTTATTTTTGTCTTTCACAGTAGTTTTCAAGATTTTACTTTCCGAATCAAGAGCAATCTATCATTAATGATGATTATTATAATAAATATAGACATGCACTATAATAACGATTTTCAAAATTTTTAATTTTTAAAACATTAATAATTATTAAGCTAGACATAATCTCACTTTAATTCATGTATATTTTAAGTAAATTGAATATATTAAAGATGTAAATTTTTTACTTTTGTAGTTTTTAATTTTTCTAGAATATCTACAAAATTTTAATTTTTAGATATGAGAAATTTAAGTCTTTTGATTTTAATAAAAAAAGTTTTACTACAACTTTGGAACAGTACCTGTGGTTTGTAATACTGAGTTTTATAGATATCTTCAAATTTCTCCACAGATTCTTTTGCCATTTCCTTTCCCCATGAAGTTAGTTCAAATGTCTCTCTCTTATGCCTAGGATCCAACATTAAAATAGCGCAGTAAACCCAGTGGCACTTTCTATAGTGCTTGAGAAGTTTTTCGAAAGCTGCTTCAAGGGCATCCAAAATATTTTCCTCGACTGGGGTCCTTTTATGTTTTAAAATCAGATCGTTCTTTGCCTTTTCAAGTTTATCTGTGAGCAGATTGAAACCAACGATTACTGAAGGCAAAGTAACATACTTTTCTCCACTGAGCCTGTCTGATAAAACTTTGAAATGTTGCAAGTATTTGGTTGCTTCTTCCAAAACACACCATTCATAGGCAGTTATAAGCAAATGTTTTAATTCCATGTTGTTTTGGCAGAGCATGATTAATGCTGCTTTCATTCCAAATGCTAACATTAGCATTGCGAATGTCGAATTCCATCTGGTCGAAACATCAATGTTAGGAGACATCATCTTGACGTTGCAGATGGTACAGCAAATAATTAATTTATTTCGCCACTGCTCGGAATTCTTCAGTAAACTGAATAACGTTCTCAGCTTAGAAAGTGAAGAAGTTTTTCCTTTTTCCTCAGAATAGAATTCACTCTCGCTGCTATCATTTTCATCTTCACTATCTCCATAAATTTATTCAAGCTGGTCTTCATCTTCACTACTCAAAGCATTCTCATCAGTTTCCTTGATGTCATCTATCCGCAGTATAGTCAACATTGCTTGGGCACCCAGATTCAAAATGTGAGCAATGCAACGATAATCTTGATCTTCGGCATCAAAATTAAGCATTGTCTTAGATAGTTCTTCCATGAACTTTGTATTAGCGGAAGCATTGTCCACAGTTATGCCCTGTAGTTTATCTTCTATTTTATATTTCTTAAGAGTGCTGTAAAAAACTTCAGAGATATCGCGACCAGTATGACGTCCATTGGAAGCTACGAAATCGATGACAAAGGAGTGTAAAACCCAATCATCACTGATGAAGTGCCCTGTAATTCCATAATAGGAGCGATGGGCAATTGAAGACCAACCATCGATCGTGAAGGATATTTTGGAAGGATTCATCAACAAGATTTTCATAAGAACTGTTTTTTTCTCTATAAACCGAAGTTCCACTTCCGACTTTAGATAATTTCGCAATGGAAGTTTAACTTCTGGTTTCAAATAATGAAATATATCTTGAGTCATATCATCTTCGAAAAAGGAATAAGGCAAATACTTCCTAGTCACCCAGTCAACCACCTTCTTATTGAAAATACCTTGATCGAAGGTCTAAAATTTGAAAGAAAGTATATATAGTAGAAGAATAATAAAGACTAAAGAATTTTAAAGAAAGTACCGTATGCATTTTCCAAAATTTTAACGTTTTTGAAAACTAAAAATTCGAAATAAATAAATAAATTTCTAAATTGTTTATCAGATAATGTTTCAAATGAATAAGATTTTACCTAAGTTTAATAAAAAACAATCTTTTTTTTTGTAGAAGCTTCCTCAACTGAAAATTGTTGTATCTTTTAGACCTTATTTTAAATAAATAAATAAATTTAAGGTAGTTGAGAAAACATTTAGGGTTACTGCCCAGTCAGTCATGGCGCACAGTGGTCCAGGAACGACAAAAAGTTGGTCAAAAGTCGATTTTTCAACTTTATTATTTTAAGAAAATGAATTGATAAATATATTTGGCAATACTTAAACGTCACGAAAGCAAAGAAAAAAGTGTATTAAAAAATTTTTTTCAACATTTTTGAGCCCCTGAAAGTTACCCAACTGCGATAATCGATTTCTCTCGATTATCCATTACTGAATTTGAGTGATGCTGTGTGAAAAGTAATAACAAAATTTGAAACAAATATGATTTATATTTGCCGCATATTATATGATCTTGCTTAATACGACGTTTGAAATAAAAATTTTATAAACATTCATAATGTTATTTAACTAAGCCTAATGCCTAAAAATGAGATTGAAACTTAAACTTTTATAATAAATAAATAATTTTGCCAAACGTTGCCAAAAAAAGTGAGGTCGTGGAAGCATTCTGAAGATATGTGAGTAAAGTTTCGCTCAAAAATTAGAGCCGGGAACTGCCGGGAATTAGTGTAAAACGTTAATTTAAAAAAAAATTATAATACACGGTATATGTGCATCATTGCACTCATACATTTTAGAACGAATTATTTGTAGTTTAAAAATTATTTTCAGCCGTTTTCAGCTTGTTTTTATTTGAAAAAACATATTTCAAAGTAAAATGATATTTTTTAATGTTATTTTAATAAATTTTAACAATTATTTATAACATTGAAATATATTATATACTTGTTGCCCTATTGCTTTAAAATCATTTTAAAAAGTTATTACAACAAAAAATATACGGATTTGCGAGAATTTCTGTTAAAGGTAAGTTTTAATCTGCCTGTTACCTGCTCACAACTGCATTAAGACAGGTGCCTCGCGAAGGCCTCGAACAGACCGCGCGGCTCAAAAGTTGGGACAGTGCAGTGCGGTAAAGCTCCTTGCGTCAGGTAGGTAATAGCTTCAAAGTTACTGTAATTTTTAAAGTACACTACCGTCTAGACATCGAGCAATGGAAGGTAAATAATGTTTTCTCGTCAATTATTTAAACATTCAGATTTGCGGTTTCGATTTTAATTCAAGTTAATATTTCATATAAGTGTATCACATTTTGTTACATTTTTAAATTAGATGGATGCTAATGATGGAAGAAAAATTCTAAAAGAGTAGAAAAAAGAAGAAATCCAGAAATCTTTTCAATCCCAAATGGGACTTAATGTAGATTTTGCAAGACAGGGACAAGGAAACTCTAATAATGGCAACACAGCTAGACGATTCTTCTCTAATCCTAAGGTTGTAGCCGAAATCACAGGTGAAACTTCAATCCTTCCTTTGTCACAATTATCTTGTATTTTTAATTAGTCTCCTTTAATTACAATACAATTTTTTCAGGACTTGACGAAGAACTAATATCTCGCTTCGGAGATATATTAGTGGCTATATCTAGTGGATATCTAATAAATATCGAGTTGAAGAGTTTTGCAAAGACACTGCCAGACTTTATGTGGAACGTTATTGGTGGTATCCAATGACACCAACCGTTCATAAAGTTTTAATCCACGGACCTGCTATTGTAAGTGAGTCTATTCTTCCTATTGGTCTGTTATCTGAGGAAGCCTTGGAAGCCAGTAACAAAAATATTAGAAAATATCGAGAGCGGTTTACAAGGAAGTTCTCTCGCGAAAAGACAAACGAGAACATTTTCTTACGATTGCTTCTCAATTCCTGCACGAAACTCTCTAGTTCTCGGCCAAGAAAGAGAGTTAGAGATATACCAAAGCGAGTCCAAGATCTCTGGATAAAAATTTTCAATTTTTCGCCGCCATTTTTTATCCGCCATTTTGTATTTTAATTTTTTTATATCAAATTCATTATCAGTGACCTTCATTATACCTAAATACTAATTTTGGTGAAAATCCAATGAAATTTAGACTTTTGACCAACTTTTTGTCGTTCCTGGACCACTGTGTGGCGGTGGTACCAGCGGTGACCAAAATCTGTCATCTTTCTTAAAAATTAACAATTTTGGCTCAGGTAAATAATTTATCATTTAAGGAATGATTTTCATTACTTATTCGCTTCAGAAATGCCAGAACCGTTCATTTCGACGATAATAAGTTATGCCCACGACTGGTGCCTCAGGTGGCCACGACTCCCTTTTTTTAATATTAAAAAAAATGTATACTAAGTACAATAAAATTTTGCAGTGTTCAATATATAATCTTCTCCCATAAATTATTTTGTATAATATATAAGAAATACTTGAATTGGTGTTTTTTGCGAAGGATAAGTCTCTTCGAATTCTTTTGGGTGATTATTTCGGAGATGGCGCTTCAAACCAGAAGTATTTGAGTCTTTCATTCTGATAACAACAGGCTTATTTGCCTCATTCTCTTGACATAATTTGCATGTGCCAATCTTGCACCCGTCTTGAATGGCATATTTGAAGGACTCTTCTAAGGATTTTCCACCACTCTTCCGTTTTTTACATTTAAAAGAGGTCGGATCCCCAACTTGAATACTATGTATTTATAAATTATAAACATTTAAATAAATGTAAGCGTTAATACAAACGCAGAACGTTGTAAACAAATTATAAACATTCAAATAAATTTGGTGGTTAATAAAAATAAGACCTTGTAAAATTTAAAACATATAATTTATATAATTATATTGTACTTGATTGTAGAGTCCTGGTGGGATAAATTGTTTCTAGTGTCCTCTTCGGAATTTAAATTTTGATCCATTTTGTATTATTTTTTAAATATTTGACATTTAAGACGTCAAAATTCAAAATAAGTAGACAACTTCTCGCTCGGAATGACGAGACGATCCGACACGATCAAAACAAAAGATTCACCGAGTAAGGGATATCGGAAAACCTTTTGGGAACCGAGTGAAGTCGAGCGAGGTCACCGATTTTCTCGGCTCGAATGCAACACTACGAAAGTCGTCAGATTTTTCCGTTGCCCTTTTTTTGGTATATATGGTGTTGTGTCAGCTTAAGGTTATACAAAATACGTGATGAAAATCATAAAACCCATTCTTTTCCCTCGCATAATTTAGGGCTCATTAAGGATAATTTGGGCCCGTAGTCCCTAATTTAGGACAAGGATAATGAAAAAAAGAATATTTTTTGGTGAATTTGTTTAAACAATAATTCTTCAAATCATTTTTTTTACTTTCGAATATTATATTCGGAGAGCCCTAAATGAGCCTTAATATAGGGTGAGAAAAAAATTTGTTTAATTCATTTTTAGTAGGATTGTTTAAACAAAAATTGTTTAAACATTTTTTTTATTTTTATTATCATATTCTCAGAGCCCAAACTGAGCCCCTAATGAGCCCAAAATTATTCTATGAGGTGAATTTTCTGTAAAATCATTTTTAGTACGTTTTACAGCTATGTTCGCCAGCTTAACGTTAAGCTAGCGCAAACACTAATTTTTACAGAAAATAATAGAGCCCCAAATTTGGGAATAGGGGCCCAAATAAGCCCTAAATGAGCCCTCAATTATGAAATAGGTTACATCTCTATACCTCAATAGTGTTGTGCCAGCTTAACATACCTCACTTTACAGTATAAATCAAATAAAAATTATTCATTAAAGTTCTCTAAAAAAAAGTTTAAATCCTAAAAAATCTTTTAAATCCCTTGAAATATTTGAATTCCTTTGAGATACTATAAAATCCTTTAAATCTTGTGCAATTCCTTGGAATTCCCTGATATACCTTGAAATCCCTTAATATCTTTGGAATCCCCAAGAATCCCTTGAAATTCAATTCAATTTAATTTACTTTCCAAAGTTCTCTATAAATCCCTTGATATCTTTGGAAACCATTCAAAATTCTTTGAAATCCCTTGAAATTTTGTCTATTACTTGAAATCTTTTAGAATCCCTTCAAATCTTTGGAAAACGTAAAAATCCACTTCGAAAAATAGATATAAATCATTTGAAATCCCTTCAATATATTGAAATCTTTGGAATCGCGAGGAATCCCTTGAAATTTCATTTCATTTATTTACCAAAATTTTCGAGAATTATATATATAAAATTTCTTTATATTTCTTGAAAACCGATGAGATCCTTTAAAATCTCTTGAAATGTTTTGAAATCTTTGAAATTCCGGGAAACTTTTAGGAAATCTGACGAAATCGCTTAAAATCCATGGATATTCTCTAGAATTCCTTAAAATTCTTTAAAATCCATTGATGTATTTAAAATATTTTAATAACTCTTTTGGAATTCTGTCAAAGTCCTTGAATTTTGTGGAATCCTGTGCCCTTGAAATAATTTGAAATCCTACGTTAAATAAATAAATCAATCATTCCTTTGTAGTTTCTCTATTATTTGCATCAATTCCTTCAATATTTTAACATTATTTACTTCTTTACTGACTTTCTTTACTTTATCATGATGATTTGCTATAATCAATTTTCTAGAATCACGATAAAAATATTTATAGGAAAATCATTATAGACCTTCACTAAATTTCCTATAAAATTTGTTAGTAAGGTGGGATAACAAGGGATTGTAAAAGATTGCATTAAATTGTATAGCGATTGCTCAAGATTATACAGAGATTGCATGGGATTACAAGGGATTGTAAAGGATTGCATAGTTTTGCGATTATGAAAAAATTATAAAAAACACAAAATCTTATTCGTCTTATTAGTCATCTAAAATATCGGCACCTCCATTTAATATGCGTTTATCTGCTACTATTTTCTATTGAATGGAGGCGTCGACCTATCCTTTTTTTCTTAAAAACTTATAAAAATATTTCGTAGTCTGGAGAAAGTAGTAGCAATAATTTATTCATTCTTATCTTGCCTCTATTGAGTTTTTTATTTCGAATTATAGAAAGAATCAATTTACTACTGACAACTAATTTATTACTATAATTTAAATAGTATGTTGTGCATCGAGTGGGAGAAGTTGGCGATTCTAGACGAGTGTGAAGTTTGCCGCGCGAGCTCAGCGAGCTCGGCAATCACACGAGTCGAATTGCCGTTTCCCACTAGGTTCACACAAAGTTCACATAGTTCTTTGTCCGACACTCGCGATGAAAATGCGGCTGATGAGTTCGTCAAGAGACGACGAACTTGTCGATTTCTCGACTGATGACGTCACAGTGGTCGAAGTGAGTACTTCTCTCTCTAGTCAGAAAAGTAAACTCACTTCGACCACTGTGACGTCATCAGTTGAGGAATCGACAACTTCGTCGTCTCGAGACGAGCCTCCGAAGTCGCATTTCCATCGCGGGTGTTGGACAAATTAATTTATTTTGAATTTTTAATTTTGGAAAACTTTGACGTTTTTAATTCAAGCAATATAATACCATGTCAACAATCTATAGTGCTCAATTAGCGGTGGTGTCCATAAAATAATTAGACTCAAAATTTTACTTTTGGTCTTTAGTCTGCCGAATGACGAATTTTCGAAACCGATCTAAGCTGAAACGAAAAATTCTATCAGCTCGGATCGAATTTCAAAAAATATAAATTCGAGCACGCGCTGGTTTTCAGCGAATCGAAACGTCGATACCAACTTGATCGGTTGCGAAAATTGGACATTCAGTCGACTAAAGTCCAAAAGTCAAATTTTTTATCCAATAATTAGGGTCTTGATTACAATCGGTAATTTAATATTCATTCGCGAAAGTCAGGTGTTCAATTATTTTTAGCAAGAATATGAGTTAGCAAATGCAAAGTCATTGGATTTATGACGAAAGAGTTTCGAGATGTTGCATTCTCACTGTACATAACATTTTGATTCGAAAATGAATTACCTATCCAATAAAAACTAAAAATTCATCAGTTGGAAGATTTAGACTTCAATTATATGAAATACAACAAACATTCCTATAAATATAAGAATAACATATTTCAATTCTCGAATATTAGTTATGTTACGATTCAGTCGAGAATTATTTTACGATTCATTTTTCATTTTTCCAACTTTCTATACTATATGTAGACTTTTTTATTCCGATTAAATATTACCAAAGTTAATCTTATATCCATAACTTCGCCTTTTTATTGATGTATTCCAAAACGTTGCTAAAAATTATACAAATAATTAATGAAATCAAAAAACTTTAATTGAGTTATTAGGTAATTTATCAAATAAGCACAAGTAATTACACCCATAGTGAATACATCCAGAGTACTTCGCAGCGGTATTATATTACAATTTAAAAAAACTTGTGCACGCTTTCAAAAAAATTCACTGACATTAAAAAACATATCGCTGACATTTTCAGGTTTTTCCAGGTATATAGGAATTCCCTGACAAATCCAGATTTTCCAGGTGAGTAGACAACCTGTTTAATGATAAAAAAAACGTAAACAATTATTTTCCACTAACCTGAAACCATTCTAGTTCCGATCCCTTCCAATGACCGACGAATTAATTCATCACAATTGTCCACTCGCGTGCGCTGTTAATATGGCTAAAGCTTCGAATATCGCATTTTATAAATGTTATCCTCTTGTGAAGATAAACGTTTATTTTTTAGCCTGCTGGCCTTAAAAAATTGACTTGCTTACACTTCCATTTTTTACAGAATTTTCTTACAACTAACCCTTAAAACTAACATCCTTCCACACCTTATATCTAACGCCGCTCGCTCTTATCGCATTGCCTTCCTCGCTTCGCCTCGCCTCGCTCGCATTCCCTACTTTCTTGCTTGCCTCGCATTACCAAACTCTGCCTCCGCGACTAATACCTAATACTTATCTACTATTTACAATATTTACAATTACTTATATTTACTTCCTCCTCTATTTACAATCTTTCCTTCTCCATTCCTCTTCCTCCTTCCTTCTCTTCTTCTCCATCTTACCCAATACTCCCTTCACCCATGCTACTGCCCTTTTGTCCCCCCTTTCGTGCATCAATACCTCCATGCTTATCCCACTCCTTTCCACCTCCACGCACTCCTCCAACCAGTGCTCCACTCTTGCCTCCCCCTACCCACATAGTTCACACATCCTCTTTTCCCTATCGAGCCAGAACCTGTTGAAACCCTCCATGCACCCACATATCATCCTCGCTATAAGCTCCTGACTTCCTTTCTCTCCTTTCTCACACAAATATTGCGCTCTCGCCCTTGGCATAATCCACACGTAGTTCCCATTAAACCTTGTCTCTCTTATTCTCTCTTCCCCTGCTGTCTTCTCTCTCTCCATGCTGTTTTTCTTAACCAACTCATATACCTTCCTTCCTTCCTCATGCATCCTTCTCAATTCATCAATATGCAGTCCATTCGTTCTAAAATACCTTTCTCTTTCAACCTCCATCTTCCCACCCCCTCTCCTGTTCTCCTTCTCCCACCAACACTCCCTAACCAGCTTACTTCCCCCCTCTTCCAAAAATTTCTCCTCATATTTACACGCTCGACTCCCCGCTAGAATCCCTACACTCGTTCTCCCCGTCTCCCTCCTGACAATATAATTAGGCGTGTTCCTTGCCAACCCCAGTGTCCACTTTACATACCTCTCCTGTATCCTATTTACCTCTTCGCTTTCCTTCCACCCCCACACCTCTACTCCATACAATAGCACACTCATCACTAGTGAGTCAAACAATTTCATTCTCCTCCCAAAATCATCTGCGAATAACTTCTTTCCCAACCCCCACACCTGCCTCATCACCACATTTGCCCTCCTCACTCTCTCTTTTATGTGACCATCCACTCCGCCATTCCTCCGAAACAAGAAGCCCAGGTACACAAACTCTTTCACCGCCTGCACCGCCTTTCCCTTCCACTTCCACTCCCCTTCCTTATCCCTTCCACCTCCTTTTCTGAAAACCATAACCTTGGACTTTTCCGCATTCAGTTCTAACCTGTTCTTATCCAGGTATCTTCTCAACGTCTTCATCATTTCCTTTAAGGCCTCCTCGCTTTTTGCCAACAACACTATGTCATCTGCATACGCTAGCGACCAAATTCTAACCCCTCCTATCCTGACTCCTCCTACCACTCCGGCCTCCAGCTTACTTTCCATATCCGCAATTAAAATCGCAAAAAGCGTCGGGCTAAGCGGACACCCTTGTCTTAACCCCCTATCCATCCAGAATCCCTCCGAAATCCCCTGTCCTCCTCTTACCTTATCTTTGGTTTCTTCATATATCTCCCTTACCCTCTCGATCAGGCCTCTCTCCACTCCCCTCTCCTGCATCGCCTCCCACAACCTCCCCCTATCCACCGACGGAAACGCGCCTTTTAGATCCACAAAAAACGCGTACACTCTCGATCCCTTCTTCGCTAATTCTCTATCCACCACGTGCTGCAGAACGTAGATATTGTCGATAGTACTCCTACCTGCCCTAAAGCCCGCCTGCGTCTCTGGCAATATTCCTTTCCCCTCGATATCCTTCCGCAGCCTCTCCGCTACTACCATCGCGTATACTTTATACGCCGTATTCATTAGCGTAATCCCCCTATAATTTTCCTGCCTATCCCTCTCTCCTTTCTTATACAGAGGCACTATTAATCCTTCTCTCCACCCTCGTGGGAATCCCTCCCCCCTCCATACTTTCTTCACTACCTCCTTCAGCCTCTCCCTAACCTCCTGTGTACTAAACAGCCATGCTTCGTTCTCTAGCCCATCCAGCCCTGCTGATTTTGACCTTTTTAACTTCCTTATCTGTTTCTCTATCTCCTCGTCATTCAACTCCTCCATCTCTGCCTCCCCCGTTCTTCTACTCCCATCATCTCTCTTCCTTGAATCTGAGCCCTGAAATGATTCTTTAAAAAACTCCCTCCACTCCTCACTCCCTATCTTGTCGCTTATCCCTACTCTACGCTTCCTAAACCTATTTATTATCTTCCAGACGTCCCCTTCTGTCTTAACATTTCCTAACTCCTCCTCCATCTCTTTCTCCTTTTCCTGTTCTTTCTTCTTACACATCAATCTAAACCCCTTCCTAATTTCTACGTACTCCTCCCTTTTCGCAGTACCCTCTTTCCACTTCTTATACTTCCTCTTCACCTTTCTTTTCATCTTTTTACATTCCCTATCCCACCACGGCTTCACCATTCCTTTCTTCTTCTTTTTGAATACCTTCTTTTGCACGCACCCTTTCACTTTCTCTTTTAAATCCTCCCATATCGCTTCCACCGTCTCCCCTTCGAAGCGTACCTTCCCTAACTGCTCCTTATATTTCTCTATCGCCTCCCTCGTCCAGCTAACCCTCTCCCCCGTCGACACTTCTTCCCCACCTTGCCTTCCGCCGTTCTCACCCCTTATCCACAACCCTAATGGCTGATGGTCTGATTCTACCCTCCCTTCTACTGCGAATCTCTCCATCTCCTCCCACCCTTGCATATTCATAACTACATAATCTATTACCGATACCCCCACCTTACCTACGTATGTGTACTCTCCCTCTTCGTCCCCAGTTGCCATACCATTTGCCACCGCCCAGCCTCTATCCTCCATCCAGTCCCTTAGAATCTCCCCCTCCTTATTTATTAACCTATCCTTTGAGTTCCTTTCGAAGCTCTCCCCTTCCCTGTAAAGGCCCCCTTCCCTCCCCATCCTCGCGTTAAAGTCCCCACCCAGTACCACCATACCCTCTTCTCTTTCACCTAACAGGTCTTCCA
>CAKNYM010053335.1:347213-368177 GCA_932195095.1 Andricus curvator | reverse complement strand
ATATTATATTATATTATATTATATTATATTATATTATATTATATTATATTATATTATATTATATTATATTATATTATATTATATTATATTATATTATATTATATTATATTATATTATATTATATTATATTATATTATATTATATTATATTATATTATATTATATTATATTATATTATATTATATTATATTATATTATATTATATTATATTATATTATATTATATTATATTATATTATATTATCCGTGCGGCCCCTAAACTTAATTGGAGTAGTATTTTGAATTTTAGCGGGTAAACGGGGAAGATTAGGAGATTGCGGCAGCGTTGGCAGGACTGCGAAGAAGAAACAAGTGGTCACGTGAGTGATGTCAAATACAACCATGCGAACATGGCCGCACCGTATTACGAAAGAGCAGACGATTTTCCGGGAAGTTCCACGGGGAATCTTTTTGTGCGTGCGAGGGGAGCCGAGGCTTTTAAAACCTCGTTCCTTTCCTTTTAGTAGTGGGCTCACAATGGTCTACAACATCAAATGGATTATACCGAAGCTCCGTAACCCAACAAGGCTGTGGAATATCGCGAGCAGCATAACCTTCGCTGCAGTAGGAATTTTTTCCAAGATCTTCATAGGTAAGCACTTTGCGGCCAATTCCTATTTTCAATACAAATAAAATGTCAAGTATTTCATTTGACTTTCCCCTACTTGAATTCCCTATCTGTCAAGAATGGTTCAACAAAACCACCATTTACAACAAACACATCCTCCAGAGGGCCTTGGATTGTCGACCCAGAAATGTGCCTCTTATTACAGTTTCAAATCATCACAGTTGCTTCGATGACCCAGGTATATGGGGTGAGTTTACTGTATTTTATCATTTTCTTTTTTTTATTATTATTATTTGTATTATTTTCTGAGAAAAATCGCTACTGTCTGTCGTAGTTTTTGTCGTTCTTCCCTGTCTGATCGTTCAATGTTTCGTTCTTGATTATTAATGGAGTTGCCTTCAGTCTTTTTTTAAAACGAGGATTTTTTTCATTTATGGATTTAGTCATTAGAGCGTAGGTTTCCCTCAGTGTTGGGTGAGTTCTTTTTTTTAGTAATAACTGGTTACAGTTACGTGACTTTAAATTGTGCAAACTTGTTACAGTTTTTAGATAAAGTAACTTCAGGTTACCTAAAAATTTACTTTTTTTCACATCCTTAATTTTATAATTTAAAAATCAGAATAACTAAGATGATAATTCATAATAACTTAATTTAAATAGAAATAGGCATCATTTAAAGTAAATCAAAAATGCACAATATATATCGGCAAGTGAGCAACTTCGCATATTTTAAATAAAATTTAATTTGAGTAATAGGTATGTCACTCAGAATATCCTGTGGTATCAAATTTTGGACGGGTTTTTTTTCTGCCTTGTTCGGCAGGATCGCTAGAATGAATTGTTTCGTTGAATTTATTTTTATCAGCCATTATAAATTATAATTCATGTTGAATTTCAACTGATAAAATTGTTAAAAAATACTAAAATGTTTCAAATTTCGGACAAAACGCCTTTTGTATTATTCAATTAGAAACGCTTTATATTCCTAACATTTCAAGTAAAAATATTGCACTTAGAACAAAGTGGATGACTTTTTAACAAATTAGTTGCATTTTTAACAAAAAAGATTAATTTTCAACAGAAGAGTTGTATTTCCGAACAGGAAAGATTTTTCAGTCACATTTTACAGCTAAACAGTTGTATGTTTATCAAAAAAATATGACGTTTTTGTATCGGAAGAAATTAATTTTCAAACCAAAAAGAACACTTTTGAACAAAAGAGTTGAATTTCTAAGCAAAAAGATAGTTGCATTAATTTGCAACAAAAAAGTTATTTTTCAATCAAATAGTCGGACTTTCTACAAACATAGTTAAATATTCAATAAAATACATGAATTTTCAACCAAATGGTTAAACTTTCATATCGAAAATATTAATTTTCTACAAAAAAAAGTTAAATTTGCTTCCCCAGAGGAAGCTTTATAATGGTAACATTTTCCAAAAAATTTAAATTCATTTAATTAAACCTTCCTTAATTTAAAAATGTCTAATACAATGTTATAAGCAATTGTCCGGGTGTATGTGTTTGTGTATCGGATGTGTGTGTTGATGTCACACTTTTTTGTGAACACGATAACTTGAAAACAGTTGCATATAAATCGATTAAACTTAGAGGGCTTATTTTCACCACTAATGTCTTGAAACTGTCCGAAGGATTTCTAAAAATATTTATTGCATTTTTTTAGCATAATTCAAATTTAATGCAAGAACATAAAAGATTCCTTGGTGCGAGACGAATCGATTGACCTATAATATTAATACATTTTATCAAAGAGTGAGGACGTTATGGTCATTTATATTATATTTAAAATCGATTTTTATATTAAAAATTTTTTCATTCTCATTATTTAAAGTTGATGCGAGAATAGAAAAGATGTGTTGATTCGAGACGAATCAATTGATCTGTAATATTGATACATTTGATTGATGAGTAAGAAAGCTATGGTAATGCATAATATTTGAAAATACGGTTTTTTATAGTAAAAATTTTTTTTCAACATAATTCAAAGTTGATGCAAGAATATAAAAGATTCCTTGGTTCGAGAGGAATCGATTGACCTACAATATTAATACATTTTATTAAAGAGTAGGGAAGTTATGGTAATTTATATATTTTTTAAATCGATTTTTATATTAAAAATTTTCTCATTCTCATAATTTAAAGTTGATGCGAGAATAGAAAAGTTGTGTTGATTCAAGACGAATCAATTGACCTATAATATTGATACATTTTATTGAAGAGTAAGGAAGCTATGGTAATGCATAATATTTGAAAACACGGTTTTTTATAGTAAAACGTTTTACACTAACATAATTCAGAATTGATGCAAGAACGGAAAAGATTCCTTGATTCGAGGCAAATCGATTGATCTATAATATTAATACACTTTTTGAAGATTAAGGAAGTTGTGCTCATTTATAATATTTGAAACATCTGTTTCAAACAGAAAAACTTTTTTCATCGATATAATTCCAAGTTGACGCATAAATAGAAAAGACTTTTAGATCATAAATTATGAAATAGAATATTTCTCACAATTTTTGTAAAGAAATCATAAAGCTAGGAAAGGGATAGGGTGCGTCAGAACTTTTATCTTCCCTTTTCCAGCTCGATAAATTATCATTTCGAATACAAAATTTGGTTTGTGTGATTCGTCTTTGTATTTAAAAATTTTGTAATTTTGTATTTTTTGTACATTTCTATTTTTAAATTGGTCAAAATGAAGACTTTGGTTTTTCTATTATTCAGAAAAATTTGCTAACTTGAAGCAAAGTGCTCGTGAAATGAGCACCATATTATTATAAATACAAACAAAGTGGAAAAACTCGAGATCGAATTCACATCTAGTTTAACCTAATAGTTGAATTTTCTACACAAATATTTGAATTTTCTCCCCCCCCCCCCCCCAACGAAATTGAAATAAAATAATTAAATTTTCAACTAAAATTATGAATCTTAACCAAACAAATGAGTTTTTTATAAAGTTGTTCAAGTTTCAACCAAGCAGTTAAATTATCTACAGCATTTTTTTCCAAATAGATAAATTTCCAACAAAACTGTTTGTTATTTTTCAACCAAGTAGTGGAACTTTCTACCAAAATAATTGAATTTTTAACAAAATACATGAATTTTCAACAAAAATAGATGACTTCTCAACGAAAAATATAATAATTGATATTATTTCAACCAAAGAAGATGAATTTTCAATTTAAAGGGACGAATTTTCTATCCAAAAACACGAATTTTCAACCAGTTGGCCGAATTTTTAAACAAAACAAAAAAGCAGTGGCATTTTGAACGAAGTAGTTGAGTTTTCCAGGCAAGATGATGAATTTTTCAGAGAGATTAGAATTTTAAATCCAAAAGGACGAATGTTCAACAAAATAATTAATTTTCTACCAAAAAAGATTAATTTTCAACCCGGAAATATTAATTTTCTGCCAAGTAGTTAAATTTTCAATGAACAAACCAATTATTTTAGACCAAACAGTTGTATTTACAACCAAAGAAGATGAATTTTTAATCCAGACGGACGAATTTTCTATTCGGGGTTTCTATTGGGGTTTCAAGACAAAAAGTCGAATTTTTAAGAAGAATTTGAATTTTAAATCCAAAATTACGAATTTTATATCCAAAAAGACGAATGTTTAACAAAATAATTGCATTTTCAACAAAATAGTTCAATTTTCAACTAAAATTATGAATATTCAAGAAAAAAATTAACAAATTCTTAATGAAGAATATAATAGTTCATATTTCAACCCAAAAAAGGTCTTAATTTTTAATAAAAAGTAATCAAATTTAACAAAAAAGATTAATTTTAAATCAAAAACTGTTGACTTCGACAAAAAAGACGATATTTCAACAAAGCAGTTGAATCCTCAACCAAAACAGATTAATTTTTAACCAAACAGTTGCATTTTCAACAAGAACAAAAAACATCAAATTTTTACCAAAATAGGTAAATTTTCAACCAAGAAAGGTTTTTCATTCAAGAGAAAAAGAAAATGTTAAACAAATTGTTGATTTTTAAGCCAAACAGTCGAATTCTATACTAAACCGTTGAATTTTCTATACAAATAATAGAATTTTCAACCAGCAGAGATGAATTTTCTACAAAACAGTTGAATTTTAAACAAAAAAGTTCACTTTCAACCAAATAGGTAAATTTTGACTTCAAAAAATTGATTTCCAAGCAAAAAAGAAACAAATTTTCAACTAAAGGGTTAAATTTGCAACCTAAGAGGTGGATCTTTAACTAATATAATGAGTGTTTAACAAACAGTTCAACTTTCAACCAAGTATTTGAATTTTCAATCAAAAAGATTAATTTTCTAAAAAAAAAGGATTTACAACCAAATACATTTCCAACCAAATAGTTAAATTTTCAGCTCCAAACGATAAATTTTCAACGAAAAAGGGAATAGTTAAATTTTCAGTTAAAATTAATTTTCACCCGAATAGTTAAATATTTAATCATATAGTATAATTTTTATCCCATTCTAAACCAAAAATGTAATAGTAGACTTTACAATTAAAAGAATTAACTTTCATCGAAAAATGTTTGGATTTTCTTATTGGGTTATAGTAATTCAGTTCGCATTTAAGGAAAAACCGAGAAAATCGGGACAAAATAGGAATCCTTCAAAAAGGGTCAAGAGGGGAATAGAGGAAAGAGTGTGAAGCCCGTTTGAAGCCCGATGGTTTATTTGTAAAATAAACTCATTAATCTTAATTTTTTCAAACACTCAAAAAACTGGTTATTCACATTTACATTTTTGATGTTTAATGTCACTTTCTACATTAACCCCTCCCCCCTACGTCGCAAAGCGTCACAAACCCTAATACCCCAGCAATGTGAAAGAGTTTTTTAACGGCCCCGTAGTACGGTCAACTAGAATAATTGCGGATAAAAAAAATTTACTTGGGCATTGCAGAGTATAATAATAAAAATAATTTGACTTTTCTAATTTCTTTTAAGAATACCTAGGTATGTTTAGACAAAAACAATTTTTGCAGGGTATAACAAGGAGAATATTTTGAAAATTATTATTCAATACGTTTGTTTTTTTCCATTATGTTAATATTATTTGTAATATAGTTTTTAAAAGACTTTTACTCATAGTTATAAAAGTCCTATTTTTTAGGCTTGGTTGCACCGATCTATAACCATCATTTTCCTATTTTTTCATTTCTTGACACAAAAATATCAATATGTTATTTTTTTACATATATCCGTAGGGTCTGAAAAATCTTATGATTATTTAAATTTATTCATATATATATATTAATTTATATTATTAATTTATTTCCAAATTGTAAATCTTCTTTGAAATATAATGATTTGCGTTTAAAAAAGCCGATTTAAATTACCAGTTTTTGGTGTAAAACGCGAGGTAAAGCGCTAGCGCAACCTTAAATTGTTAAAAATTATGAAGCTTTAAAATGTAATGATTTTTATTTTAAAATGTCAATTTCCTGTAAAAAAACTCTAAAAACCGAAAAACGTAAATTGTTAAAAAAATTTTAATCTTTGAAATCTAATATTTTTTTATTAAAAACACCCATTTCCCGTTTAAAACATAACCTAAAATGGTTCAAAATCGGGGATCTTGATGATTTTTGTTTACTAATGCTGATTTCCGGTGAAAAAACTAACACAACCTAAGCATTTTAGAAATTTTAAGGCTTTATTTCAACTTTCTGATTTTATATTAAAACTCTTTTAAAAAATACTAATTTTTGCTCAAAGTTAACATAAAGCGTTTATGATATTTTCATTAATTTGTTAGACAATTTGAGAGTTTTAATTTAACTGCTCAAGAGTATTTGCAAGACAAAAATTTTTTTAATTCGCATAAGGTGTTCTATGATTTTTCTTAGATTTAATTTTGAAAATTTCAAATTTAGGATATAAAACAACTGAAGGTAATTAAAAGCCAGTCCGGTTTTGAGCAACAATGATTGCGAGATTTTCGAGACATATTATTAAACAACTTTTTTATAGACAGAAGAGTGAATTATTCTTAATTTTTAAAAAATGTATTTATTTTAACATGATGAAATGTGATTTAATCATGTTAAGCATAAAATCTTAAGTTTATTAATAAGTAATTCAAAATTCATTTTAAAAAGTGAATTATTTCTAGAAGCACTGCTTTTCTATTTTCAGTTAATACAGATGGTTAATTAGGTTTTTAAAATATTTAAATACATTCCTTGTAATTTACATATATGATTATTCAACATGCAGCCTTAATATTGATCAACACTTTTGAATTGCGTAATTGAAAATCTAAAATTTTAAACAATTTAAAATATTTTTTCTTTTTTTTATGCAATTATTTTGCACAAATGGATTTTCTGGAGTATTTGTTTTTTCAAAACAGTTCTTTAAAGAACATAATTCTTTTTAAGCCTTTTTGTGCAATTTTGTTGTACAATTTTTTTTTAAGTTTATGTTCGTTCAAAAAATGTACTTTAAAAAGAGTTTAGCTGCACATATTTCCGTCTATATCTTATCTTTGAAGACTAGCTGATAATAACTACATTTTTTGCTATATCTGCTTTTGTCATAAACCAGTTCAATTTTTTCCAAGAATGTAAGACTGATCACCTCGAGTTTCACTACCGCAACATTCTATCTTGACGCGCGTAATGATATTACATTTAAATGAATCTGCGTTTTAAAAAATACTCTGTAATTGAAACTTTCAAGCCAGCTTAAGCTTAATAAACATTTTCAGAATATTACCGTCAAAGCGCTAAATTCCGTTAGGTTTTAAATTTTTAACTCGTCTAAATGTAATTTTGTTTAAACACATGGATATGGGAGGCTTTTTTAAATTAAAATTTTCCGAATAATCTAGAATTCGAAAAATTGTATTGACGAGAAAAGATAAAATATTGTTGGATTCAATTCAGTGTTCTATTTATAAATTTATCTTGGCTCTAATTCTACGATTTACTTAGATCGGCGTTATCAATGTTAATGTCAATGTAGATTACTACAAAGATAAAACGGCTTTAAAAAAATTGCTAATCCACGTGTCGATTGTTATTTATATATTCCGCTTCTTTATATATTCAAGAATTTAAGTGTATGCTTGTCGCATGTATTTTACTTTGTTTTCGATATTTAAATCATTTTTGAGGTCAAACTTTGGTAATAGATTTGTTAGAAAAGCGAAGAAAAGTTGCTAAGCAAATATAGAAATAGCGGTTTCAATTTATTTTGAAGAGATAATATTGGTATTTTTATCAAGATTTATTTCAGATATTGTTTCTTATCTTGCAGTAAATAAAATTGAAATCGATTTTTACGATGTAAAAACAGATGTAATTAAAGATTATACCAATCAAGCATTTAAAAAATAAATTATAAGCTGGTCTGCGCATTTTCTTAATTCTCCAGTAAAGACTAAAAGTCAATGTATGTTCTTTTGTGTTAAAACTCTTATAATAATGTAGTCGCTTTTTGGGCAGTTATAAAGACAATATTTTACTTGCATTTAAAAAGTAACATAGAAGAAACTGATTTTTAAAACCAAAACACAGATTTCTTTCAATTTCGTTCTGTTATCAAAAAATAATTTGTGTAATTTTATATTTCGTAAGAAATTTGCAACTTATTCACTTAAATTTAGCAATTTTTTGTTGATTTTTGTAAACAAATTTTTGTTTGTTTGTTTGATGAAACACTGATTTAATTTGGTAGATTTTATGTTTTTACCCATTCTCTTCTATGTCAATTGTGAAGGAAATGTTGAGTGCCTTGGAGCACGGGTAAATATTAACAGATTGTAAAAATTTGTATTTTTTTTTGCTGTGTGGAAAATTTGCTAAGGAAATTTAGAAATAAAGGTTTCAATTTATTTTAAAGAATATAATATTGAGATTTTTATCAAGATTTATTTATTTATTTCAGATATTGTTTCTTATCTTGCAGTAAATTAAAACGAAATAGATTTTTTCGATGTAAACAGATGTAATTAAAGATGATACCAATCAAGCATTATAAAAGAAAATAGTATATTAAGCTGTTCTGCGAATTTTATTTAATTCTCCAATAAAGACGAAAAATCAATGAATTTTCTTGTAAGTTAAATCTCTTGTAATAATGTAGTCTCTTTTTGGCCAATTATGAAGACAATATTTTACTTGCATTTAAAAAGAAACATAAAAAAAACTGATTTTTAAAAACGAAACACAGATTTCTTTCAATTTCATTCTGTTGTCAAGAAATGGTTTACATAATTTTATATTTCGTAAGAAATTTGCACTTTAAACACTTAAATTTAGCAACTTTTCGTTGATTTTTGAAAAATAAAACTTAATTTTTTCTTTTTAATGAAACTTAGATATATTTATGTAGATTTGAGGCTTTTACACATTCTTTCCTATGTGAATTGTGAGGGAAACTTTGAGTGCCTTGGAGCATGGGTAAATATTAACAGATCGTATGAATTTGTACTTTCTTTATGTGACTCCTCAATATTTTCAAAAAAAAACTTCCAGCCAGGTTAAAATAAGGATACCTCAGTGTTTAGTTTGCTACTTGAAAAGAAAAGAATACAAGGCAACTCCTTTAAGATACTAAATACTTGTTCTTTCTAGTTGGTTTGTCGATGTTACCGAACGTTCGCTGGTTTTCCTCGACTCGCGTGTTCCTTTTCTTCACAGACACATAAAATCTTTTCTTTCTCAGACAATCGTCCATAAGCGATCGATCGAACGAAAGAATTTAAGAAAGAAAATGTCTGAACCCATTTAGCGACTCTGGACCTGAGGCACCTGCTGAATCTCCACAAAATAAGATGGTCCCTAGCAGCACAAGACATTTGTTTCACAAACGTGTGGCACTCCTACTTCTTTATGCTTGGGAAATGCATACCAGTCATCAGAGGCGACGGTGTTTTTCAAGAGGCTGTGGACTTCTGCATTGAAAAGCTTGCCTCCGGAGAGTGGGTTCACGTCTTCCCCGAGGGTAAAGTGAACATGCACAAGGAAAACATTAGGTTCGCCTTTTTTCACATGAAATTCAAATTTATAAAATTAAATTCAACATAAATTAATATTCAAAATCCTCTTTAACGTCCAAAATTCAAATTTGATTATGAAATTCCTGGAAAGTAACAACAAAAAACAAGAATCTAACGATCAAGTTTGGACAACATACTCTTAAGTGTCTCCATTCAAATTTAAAAATACAAAATAAAAATTGAGGAAAGAAAACATAGTAAAAAAAACTTACAAAAAATCTAAAAACATTTCGGTGTCCATTAAACACCTATTTCAAGGCAATAAAACTAATTTTTTCGAGAAACCAGAAAACAAAATTTTTTGTTCTAAATTTAGATCGAAAAGAAATCTATTTTATCATGAATAATTTTATGCAAGATGAGCATGAAAAAGATTCACTATTAAAAAACACACCTCCTAACTACCTCACTTTTCGGCTCATTAGAGACAAAAATAACCAAATGAAAAGAGAGAAAGAAAAAGTCAACCAAAAACCAACCTCTCACTTTTTCCTTTCTCCGTCTTTTTTATACTACTAGGGAACCAACATGTTTTGGGGCCAATTTAGACCCCCTCATCAGGGATTCTTTATAGGAAACTACAAGGTATGATTTATAGATTATTATGTTAATTGAAAACATCAAACATAATACCTGCAAATAAAAATTAAAGATTATATATATATATATATATATATATATATATATCCGGGAATGAAAACGAAATTTCGTTAGCTTCTTGGTCTTTTCCTAATTTCCAAAAATTTCGTAGTTTTTTTACATATTTCATTCTAGTGATTTTAAACCAAGTAGAACTTTACTTCCTTTGTGAGGACACCAATAAGCAATCAAGCTTACTTCCTTGGCTTAAAATATACCCGAGGGATTAATTACTTCTGCAATCTTATGCTATCCCATGCAATCTTTTACAATACCTTGTAAATGTTTTACGAAAAGTATTATAGGAAATTCAGTATAGTTCTATAATGCTATTCTAATTATGAATTTCTTATAATTTTTTCGCGATTCTAAAAAAATTATTCAGTATAGAAATAAAGAATGTTAAAATATTGAAAGAGATGATGGAAAAAATAGAGGAAGTGTAAAGGAATTATTTATTCATTTCATGTAGGCTATCCACAAATTTTAAAGAATTTAAAGGAATTCCAGAGAATTTCCATGGATTTTAAGCTTTTTCGTCGGATTTCATAAAAAATTTACGGCGTTTTAAAGGTTTCCAAACATATCAGGAGGTTTTAAGGTATTTCAAAGGATTTCAAAAAATGTCGGGGGACTTCCACGGAGTTAAGTCTGTTGAAAGGATTTTATAGGATTTCTAAATATTTCAACGAATTTTTAAAGATTTCATCTGTTTTCAAGAGATTTAAAAATATTTCCGCGAATCTCAAGAAATTTCGAAACATTTCAAGGAATTTTAGAGGATTTTCACACATTTCCGGGAATTTTTCAAAGACTTCAAGGGATTTTAAGGTATGTCTAGAAATTTCACAAGATTTAATGGCATGCGAGCGTAAACTCAAATTTTTTTTTACATTTTTTTTCAAAATCAACTTACGTTCACACGAAACGCGATATCGAGTTGAAAATCTGGGAAACTAAATATGAAGTACTAAGAAACGCGGGTCTGGTCCTAAAATTTTATAATTATGAAAAAAGCAAAAAAAATGTCATAAAAAAAATTGTTTTTATACTTATAAAAATTTAGGACCAGACCCGCGTTTCTTAATGCTTCATATTTAGTTTCCTAAATTTTCAACTCGATATCGCGTTTCGTGTGAACGTAAGTTGATTTTGAAAAAAATGTAAAAAAAAAATTGAGGTTACACTCACATGGCCTTAAGGATTTTATTAAATCTCCAAGAATTTCAAAAATTTATGGGGATTTAAATGTTTCTGTTTGAGGAACTATAGTGAATAACTTTAATGGATATTTACGTTTTTCAAGGGATTTTAAGGGGGATTTCAAGAGATAAAACAAATTTCAAGGGATTTCAAAGAATTTTGTAAGATTTGCAATTGAATAAAATTTCAAGGGATTGCTAAAGATTTCAAGGGATTTTGAACTATTTCAAGGAATTTCGCAAGATTTAAGGATTTTATTAAAACTCAAAGGATTTAAAGGTATTTCAAAAATTTCTAGGGATTTTAACTTTTTTTCTAGAGAACTTTAATTAATAGGTTTAATGCAATTTATATTCAAGGATTTTCAAATAATTTATACTTTGCGGAATAAATTAAATTTGATTCCAATGAATGTCTAAAGATTTCAACAATTTGAAAGGATATGAAAGAATTAAAAGAATTTTAAAGATTGTAAAGATTTTAAGTTATTTTAAAAGTTTGCATAGAATTTCAAAAGATATAAAAAATTTCAAGGTATGTCAACGAATTTGGTATAATTTTCAAAGAATTTCACAAGATTCAAGAAGAGAAGATTAAGATTTATAGGACCTCCAATTATTTGAAAGATTTTTTAAATTTCAATGAGTTTCAACAGATTTAAACGATTTTAATGGATTTAAAAATAATTCCAAAGATATCAAGGGATTTCAAGAGATTACAAAAGATTTTCATGTATTTCAATTAAATTTTCAGCGATATTAAAGATGTCAAGGGAATTTACAGATTTTTGCTGTATAAAATTTATTTGTGCAGAATCGCTATTTTTGTATACTTTCATGTGAGATTATGAGTAGGTATAAGTATACCATTAAGCCATTTCCCTTTCAGGGTAGGCGTGACACTATCCGATTCGGGTTTATAGGTAGATAGTTTCTTGTAGTAAATAACTACAAGTGTGGGCTCACCACACCCACGATATGACTGTTCTAAAAAAATCATTCCTTTGTAGTTTCTTTACGTTTTTCATTAATTCCTTCAATGCATATTTTTGTATTATTTGTTCCAATTCTAAATTTCCTATAAACCATGGAATCTTTTGCATTCCCATGCAATCTTGCAATCTAGTGTACACCAAAAATCCAAGTAATTAACCCCTCGGATATACCCAAGCGATGAATATTCCTGTCCTAAAAAGTCACTCTCCTGCTTTTTAAGAGTCTGCCATAGCCAAGAAGCACAGCTCGATTTCAAACCAAGATCAAAATAGTTGCAATCAACAGGTTTAAATGGGGCATAGGAAGGTTAATACTCGAGTCGCCTGTGACTCCACTCGTCGTTCCTGTCTATCACGTCGGCATGGATGATATCCTACCCAACGATCCACCTTACATGCTCAAGGCGGGCAAGAGAGTCACTATGTATTATGGAGAACCAATAGACTTTACCGATGTGTTAGCTGAGCTAAGATCAGCCAAAGTCAGTGATACTGAAGCCAGAAAAGCCATCACCGATCGTATTCAAGATGAACTTGCGAGGTAAGTCCTTTTCATCTTCTTTTACTCGAATACGGGCAGCAAGTGTAATTTTTTTGTCCCTTATGTTCCATCATAACTTTAGATAGAACTGATTTTCATGAATTTTTTTAGAATTCTTTTCAGTATTAAAAAAAACACCAGTTTGTAGTTGGACATACCCTATCTCGGCAAAATCTTCCTATTAATTATATTTGAACCCATTTCCAGTATTCTAAAAAAAACACCGTTTGTAGTTGGACGTACCCCTACTCGGCAAAAACTTCCTATCAATTATATTTGAACTCATTTCCAGTATTTAAAAAAACCCACCAGTTTACAGTTGGACATACGACAACTCAGCAAAATCTTCCTGTCAAATATATTTGACTTGATTTCCAGTATTAAAAAGAACACTTGTTTATAGTTGGCTATGTCCCAACTCGGAAAAAGCTACATCATTTATATTTGACCCCATGTCCAGTGTTTAAAAAAAGACTTGTTTATACTCGGCCATACTCCAATTTGGCAAAATCATCCTGTTAATTATATTTTAACCCATTTTCAGTATTCTAAAAAAACACCCGGTTATAGTTGGCCATAACCTAACTCGGCAAAATCGTCCTATTAATTTTATTTTATCCCATTTCCAGTAGTCTAAAAAAACACCGGTTAATAGTTGGCCATACCCTAACTCGACAAAATCTTCCTATCAATTATATTTGCACCCATTTCCAGTATTCTAGAAAAACACCCGTTTATAGTTGGTCATGCCCTAAATCGGAAAAATCTACCTCTTATTTATATTTGTCGCCGTTTCCTATATTTAAATAAACACTTGTTTATAGTTGATAGTCTAAAAAAACACCCGTTTATAGTTGGTCATGCCCTAAATCGGAAAAACCTACCTCTTATTTATATTTGGCCCCATTTCCAGTATTTAAAGGAGGAGCCTCAAGGAAATTGCTACACATATAGTGATTTTCGAGAATTTAAAAAAGAAGTGTGTGTCTTGATGAAACTTTGTGAAAGTCTTAGTATATATTTCCACATATTTTAATTATAAAAACAGGGATTTACATGTTAATCAAAAAGATTTAGATTCTGGATAAAGTTTGACGCCGTATGAACCTTTCTTGTTGAAGAAATAAGGGAAAATTAATAATAATACGAGGCTCTCAAAAAAATGTCACGGTTTTTTCGAAAGAATGTCATCTTTAATTATGTAATAAAATTAGTTAAAAATTTCATATCATTTAAAACTGAGGTTTATACGGTGGGTAATTTAATCATGTATAAGTAAGTACACGCAGAAGCAATTCGTTCTATCAATTATTTTTGGAGTTATGTGTCACGCAGATATGGAAAAAGTTATTTCGAAAAAAACGCGATGAAAGTTTTCGGTCTAAAAAAGTGAAGGTTTTTGTCTACTTACCGGTGTCTGGTGCTAATCTGCAATTCCAGGCCCATATTTTCGTAAAATTGTAAAATATCGTCTTGAAATCGTACCAACCAGTCAAAATTCAAAAGATGTCTAAAACTTAGAACATTATTCCGTAAAATTTCGTTCTAAAACCTCTGGATTATATTCTTGACATATTAAGGAATTGATTTATGTAATAAAAAATCGATTTTTTTAAATAATCACTTGAGGCTGCCCCCTTAAAAAACACCAGTTTATAGTTGACCATACCCCAACTCGGCAAAACTTTCCTGTCAATTATATTTGAACCATGGAGAAAGAAAAACCAAACGAAAAATCTAAGAATTAATTTTGAGGATTATTATGCATTGTGGACTTTTTTCTAATAAATAATAATTGTTTCCAATGATAAAATTTCTTCAAAAAATTTGTTTGAAAGGTTCAAAATGAAAAAATGTAAACAAGAAGTCAAATACGCCAGTAACTCTAAGGTAGGAAACAAAAATGTGTAATAATGGCTCAAAATGGCCATTATTTAATTTACTGAATTGAATAATGTAATCCTACAATAAAATTAATATCTACATAAGTTGAAGAATACAATATTTTGGAACTTATAGAAAGGAAATCAAAGAAAACCAATCACTGATGTCCAAAAGTATAACCTAGAAAGTAACATTTCCGTAAGACACGAATATACATACTGTCGAATACACAGATTGATTTTATTTGATTTCTTTTTATTATTTCCAAAGTTGTATTCTTGAACTTATGGAAATATTAATTTTGTTATAGGATTACATTATTCATTTTAATAAATTATATAATGGCCATTTTTTATTATCCTTGCACTTTTTTTTTATTTTTTGTTAATTGCAGGATGTCTAGCGACCATGAAATCTTTGAAAATCTGAAATTTTCTTGAAATTGTTGTTAACCTTGTAACATGGGAATCTCATTAAATTTTTCGTGAGACCCTTGAATTTAAATGATTTGTTTATTCTTTGTTTATAAAACATTCATTTTATTGAAAAGCGAAAAGTAATTCAAATTTTCAAGGTAAAAGAAACTTATCGTATAGAAGAAGAAGTCTTGTCGTTGAAATATATTTTTTTAAATAAGATATAATTTGAACCCGTTTGAAAAAGGGACCTATAAGGTAATATGTTTGTAAAACTGAAACTAAATACGCACGAAAGATTTATTACTTGTCCTCTACAAAATTCTCTAATAAAATTATATTAATAATATCTAATTAATCTTAAAATTTACTAAAAAGTGCGATTGTCGAAAAGGGATCTGAACAAGTTTTAAAACGCCCGTCGCTATCACAGGTTACAATCTCACTAAATGAAACTTAATAAATTTAACTACATTGATGAATAGTAATTTGACAAAACTACGAAATATAGTTAATCTAGAAAAAATTCTTCAATACAGAGAAAAAAGTAAAATGATAAGTATCATTTTATTGTCAACAACGTATCTATAAGTATCGTAAAAATAAAAATAAACTTTTTTGATAAACGCCACTATGAAAAGAGGTTAAATAAGGTTAGAAACGTTAAAAAGTTGTGTATTATTCTAATTTTTCTATATAATTCTTAAAACAAGAATCCGAAATAAAAAGAGTGTACATGGGAATTATTAAGAAACAAAGATAACCAAGAAATTGTTTTTAATTTCCCGAAAAGGCAAAGATATTGTAGAAAAGGGATTTTAGCAGAAAAGTGAGTTAGATCCTTTTTCCTCTGCGAAAATTTCCTTTTCACATTTAAATGCAAATCATTTTTGAAAAACAGCTTCATTTATCTGTTGTTAATTATAAAGATAAGACAACTTATTTTTTGAGACTCAGAAAGTATTTAACAAAAAAGATTCTAACTCTCTTGTTAAAGTGTTTATAGAATATATAAAAAGATCTTAAGGCATTTTCTTATGACGGTACTAATTATCTTATGGGCTGCTATAAAAAAGAACTATAATATTGTATATAATTGAGCGGTTGGGTGCAATGAAGTTTTCCTTGCATTTTTAGAAGTCACTTATTTTTTATTTGGTTCGTACATAACTTCATGATAAACAACTGGAAAACAAGTCACTTCTGAAAATGCAAGAACACCATTATTGCACCCACGGAGTAATAATTACTCCGTGATTGCACCCAGCCGGTCAGTTTCATATGTTTTTAATTTCTTCTCCTCTTTACATAGAAACACATTTTTTTAAATAACACTGATTCACAAAAAATTAAGAATTTGTTTATTTATGCTTCTGTCATCAAAAAAAAAATTACCAATAAAAAATGCAACGGCTCATTTTTTTAAATGTTGCATATGCTAAAAACCATGATTATTATTCAATTTAGTGATTTTAATAAACTTTACGAAGAGGTTGAAAGCAAAAACAATAATAAAAAGAAAATATAAAATTTGCAACTAACGACCTAAACGTATAAGAATTTCGTAGTCGATTCAATGTGATTTTAATTGAGAAAAGGTCGTAAATTTGGCAACTTATCAAGGACTACCAAAATTCAAGCTTGTAAGGAATAAATTCAGATTGCGTCTAGCTTCCGTGCATCATTGCCAAACCTAGAAATAATTTTGTCTTATCAAGGAAACATTCAAGAAAACATTTTAATCTAACTTTGCAAAACTTGTAGCCTTATGGTAAAATTGCCCAAAAATGTGTTGTGTGCCTTCAACATTTTCGTTCTTTTAATGAAAAAATAATATCTTCTAATTTGTGTTTATTTCGGAATTTGTTTAGAAGTTCTACAATCAGAATTCGGTTAGTAACTTTTCTAAAGGCTTTTTACAATTTGTTTAACCTTCCAGATCAAAACTTAGGCAAAGAGTTTAAAATTCTATTTCATTAAGCAACTGATGTCTATCTCTACTTTATCGAATAATATCGTGCGGTTATTCGGTAAAAATAAACTTCATTGCTATTGAAGCTGAATTGTGCCAACCACCGGCAAAATGCCAAACACTGGGTTGTTCCTTTCTTTCAGGAAAAATATTTTTTTTCAATAAGAAGATTAAAACTGCTCATTTGAGCTTTTCATAGCAACTATTCTGTTAAATTTTTTTTAAATCTTAATGCTATTAATATAAATTATGGTAGGTTCTGAAGCTTTTTAATGCTGGAAAAAAATGTTAAATATTGCTTTTTTTGCGAATTTTGCAACTTTTTTGTGAATAATTAACTTTTTTAATTTTTGTGACTAAACCGATTTTTTATAAAAATAAAACATTTCTTAGAATGTACTTGTAAAATTTGCAATAGTGTCTTTTAATGCTAAAAATTAATTGTCGAATATTTTCTGTTAGTTTGGTCAAAATTAGTATAGCAGACATTACTTTTATTTTACTCTCAAATATTTGACAAAGCGTTCGTTTCCTTTGATTAAAAAAAACATTGATTCGATATTGATAATATTTTCATGAAATAAAATTGAATTTAAGAGGAAAAATAATTCTTCAATAATCGACAAAAAATATTAATATATTACATACGTAATCTAAAAGAAAACCAGTTTGCGGTGTTCTATATTTTTTCTTTTCACTTCATAATTATAAAAAAAATTCTACTGAATATTTCTAGAATTATTATTATGGAAGTGTCACAAAAACTCACACACACAAAAAATCGCTTATATTATTGCGTATCGTATTCGTATGTATTCAAATACGGATCTGTACATTGTACCTTGACATGAACTTTTTAATTCTATGATCCTTAATGTTTATGTATTTTTTCTTAAGTATTTAAATTTATGTACTAATAAATTAAGGGACTGTGAAATTATTCGAAAACCAATATAATGGTTTGAATTTGCATATCGATTTTTCTTAACTGAAAAAAATATATTGCTAAGTTTTATTTTATTTTGAAATCACTATTGGTACTTTTCTTACCTCTGTTTTCTTTTCAGCAAAAACGCGTGTCTACGCGCGCGGTTATTAGTTCTTTTTTTGTTCAGGCAATTTATAAATTAAAATATAAAATTAATATTAGTTTTCCGTTCCGAATCGCACAGGGAGTAGTCCTCAGTGAGATGAAGAACCCAAATAAAGCAAATTTCAAAAAATTCAAACAAACTAAAAGACATTTTTTTAAAGTAGTGCCATAAAAAGTCAAACCGATTTCGAAACAAAAAAGTGCAAAGAAATATGAAAAACAACTGCACGAAAGTTTAAAATTTAAAAAAAGGGGGAAAAACTGCTATTTCTCCATAATAAACCTCTGAAGAGGGCCCATATATGGAGCCGAAACGTCTGATGAAAATTTAAATCTTGATCATTTACGGACCCCAAAGCCACAAAACGGAAAACTAATATTAGTACTGAGGGTCGCAAAAAGCCAAGAACAATTTTATATAAAATTAATACGGATACAAAATTTTTTTATTTCATAGTATCTATTATCTAAAATAATAGAAAATGAAAGAAAGGACAATATTTTTGATAACTGATGAAAGTTGATATCTTAACTTCATAATTACTATAGAATATTTTTGTTCGATATATAGGCAAACAAGCCATCGTATTTTTGTTCAAAAATAACCATTTCTGACGAAAAAAACTAACATAGCCTAAAGTTGTTCAAAATTTTATGTTTAATTTTTGAAGTCGAAGTCAAATGATTTTTTTTTAAATAACCGATTTTTTTGTGGAAAATGCTAAAATACCATATTATTGTTGAAATTTTGTACATATTCTTTGAAATCTAATGACTTTTCATTAAAAATAGCAATTTTAGACGGAAAACACTAATATAACGTAACACAACATTGTTTAAGATTGTAAATCTAATTTTTCAACAGTTTAATTTTCAAAAGCTAAGTTTTTAACTGTTAAAAATTGAAGAAAATTGAAAGTTGAATTTACAAAAGGTAAAAATTCAATTTTCTTCCAATTTTAACTGTAGAAAATTCCATTTTCTTCCGTTCTCAATTTTCTTCAATTTTCAACTGTGGAAAATTCAATTTTTTACGACGAAAAACACTAACGTAATCCAAAATTGTTCAGGCCTTCTAAATCTTGTCCAAATTATGATTTTTTTAAATACCAATCGCAGGTAAAACACACAAACATTACCTAAAGTTGTAAAAAATTGTAAATATTCTTTGAAATCTAATTATTTCTATTTTTTAAACCAATAATTACCGACGAAAAAACTAACGTAATGTAACAATCAATTGTTAAAAATTGTAAAGCTTCTATGAAATTTATTGCTTTTTTTTTTAATAACCGATTTCATGTGAAAAACATTAACGTAACCTTAAATTGTTCCAAAATCGCAAATCCTTGGATTTGAAATTTATATCGATATTTCTAGTGAAAACCTTAACCTACAACACGAATTTTTTATCCTTTTTTTTTAAATCTAATTTTTCACTAAAAATACCGTCTTCTGGTGTAAAACGCCATCGAAACCAAAAATTGTAAAAAAGTTATGAATCTTCATTGAAATCCAGTTTTCTTAAAACAAAAATACCGATTTCCTGTGAAGAACGTTAACAAAACCTGAAACTGTTCAAAAATTGCAAATCTTGTTCGAATTGTAATGATTTTTATTTTTAAATACCAAATTTTTTACGTAATACGCTAACGTAACCTAAGGTTGTTAAAAGAATTATGAACCTTTAAAATCTGATGATTTTTATTCAAAATTGTAAATTTCCGGTAAAACACGCAACAAAGTGAAGAGCGTAAATTGTTGAAATTTTTTTCTATAAAATCTAATAATTTTTTAGTACAAATATCCATTTCCAGTGTAAAACGTTAACATAGCCTAAAATTGTTCAAAATTGGTAATCTTGATGATGATTTTTGTTTATAAATGCTAATTTCCGGTAAAAACTAATACAACCTAAAATTTTTAGAAATTTTTCTTCGTTGAAACTTTATAATTTTATATTAAAATTCTGTTTTGAAAGTACTTGTTTCCAGCGAAAAGCCCTAACATAAAACATTTTAAATAATTTATTAGATAATTTAAAACTTTTAATCTAACCGTACAAGAGTATTAAGAAGCACAAATATTTCTCAGTTCGCATAAGGTTTCCTCTGGTTTTTGTTATTAAAAGGGATTATTTGTAGATTTAGTTTTCAAATTTTCAAATTGAAGATATAAAACAACAATGATTGCGATATTTTAGATTTGAGTTATACCCCTTTTTTTAGATAAACTGCTATATTCATCTTCTAGTTTGATAGTGATAGTTTCATATTCATTCTAGTTGATTTGTAGATAATAATGAGAAAGAAAGTCAAAACTTTGATTAAGAAACTTGTTAATAAATTAAATTTAGCCTAATCGAGACCTTTTTCCGTTTTAGGAATTTAAAGAATTAAAAAAATATACATAAGCATAAAGTAATCCAAAACTATTGGAAACCTTTTTTAAAAGTTGTCATAGATTCGAAATTCTTTAAGAATATTGTATATTATTTTGTACTGAAAATAAATCAGTTCGTTAAAGTTTTGTAAAAAATTTAAACATCGACCTAAAAAATATTAAAATTTCATCG
>CAKNYM010053335.1:308886-346813 GCA_932195095.1 Andricus curvator | reverse complement strand
CGATGAAATTTTAATATTTTTTAGGTCGATGTTTAAATTTTTTACAAAACTTTAACGAACTGATTTATTTTCAGTACAAAATAATATACAATATTCTTAAAGAATTTCGAATCTATGACAACTTTTAAAAAAGGTTTCCAACAGTTTTGGATTACTTTATGCTTATGTATATTTTTTTAATTCTTTAAATTCCTAAAACGGAAAAAGGTCTCGATTAGGCTAAATTTAATTTATTAACAAGTTTCTTAATCAAAGTTTTGACTTTCTTTCTCATTATTATCTACAAATCAACTAGAAAAAAACGAAAAGATAAAATCTTTAAAAGACCCATATAAATCACCAAATGGTTTTTCCACGTAAAGAGACCAAAAATAGACACAGTACCATCTGTCTCAGAACTTTATACGTCATTAATACATGATATATTCATAAACAATTCTAATTAATTTGGATGACTCTTACCTACCGCAGTATTCACCATGCCATTTGCAACGAGCTTCCGGCTATGATTAAGAACAAAAGTTATTTATGACTCAAACTCAAAGCAATAAACCATTATCTACTCTCTTTGTTAGCACAAAGAAATATTACTCCTTTCTCACAAAAGCTTTGCTTCTCATGATCAAACTCATCCTTCTAACTTGAAAAAAATGTTTCTTTTTGCAGATTACAGACGGTAACGGAGGAACTTCACAGCCAGTATTAATGTAAAAAAGACGGCTTTTGCCGTATGATACTAGCCAAAATATGCACAATGCATGCGACGAATACTGGCGTGTAACAAAACGAAGAGAATAAGTCCTTTGAAGGAAGGATGCTTTAGTCAAAGTGATTTTAATTGTATTTTTATACTAAATGCGCCATTCCAGAATTCCTGCCAAAGTCTCTAGAGTCAGTGGATAGAGCTTGAGACAGTAAATGGTACGCGATTCTAACCCTTGCCCACTGCATATATCATTAAATTCGTCGATGGCGCAGTTGTACATACACTTACGTGAATTTAATGAATTTTTATCAATCGAATTTTCCTATGCAAATCAAGTGGCCGTGGCACGAGTCACCGGAAGAGTGAAAGAGAATATAAGAGTAGAGCGAACAAACACTGAAAATTATCGGCACGAATTATTATTGAATTAATAATGAATACATATTATACATATTTTATTCACTGTAAAATAAGAACGGATATTAAAGAACGTTTTCTAATATTGAAAATATTGAGTGACTGGAAGATACGTTTTTATTGTTATTGTGAAACTAGCGAGTATTTTAATTGGGCAGTTTTTTTTTTTAATTTTAATGAAGGAAAATTTTATGCAATTTAAAAACATTTACAAACAATTTAAAAACATCTGTGACATGGTATCAGTGTTAATGGTCAAGTTTACTAACGTTGAAAGGTTAATCAAGAGTTGCACAACTACTCGATGGAAATGGTAAAGTAAATTCTTTCATTTCTAGTCGATACTTTTTTTGCGTTTGCAATGTTATATCAAATGTTATTCATTCTGTCAACGAGAAAATGTTTTTGATTTCATTTGTATTTTTAATGATTTTAAAGATGTATTTTGTTAAAATTATGTATTAAAATAATTTACATACAGAATCTAAATACACGTTTTTATTTATTTTAGTTTTAGATTAAACTTTTCTGAATTATTGCTAATTTCATTGAATTCATTTTAAATATTTAAAGTATTTTATCAATCTTTATGGTGTCAAAATGGAGAAGATCCATTATAAATTTTTAAAATTTATAAACATTAATTAAGTAAAAATGGGCTAAACCAGACAAAAGCACTCTAAACCTAAAATAATTTAATTTAGATTAATTTTTAATTGGAAATTTCCAAGATTACAATTCAGGTGCAATTAAAAAAAAAACTTCGTGAAATTCAATTTCAAGCATCAAAATATAGTTTTGCGAAGTAATATTTTTTTAAAGGCTTGAACTCAAAATAGTTTAGGGTGCTTACTTTACATTATTTTAATACTCAAGTTGATTTTCCTAAGAAAAAAATCTACCAACAAAAACTTGGGTTTTATTTCGACCAAAACAATAATTATATTTTCTCGAGTTTTTCTTTTTGGTAAAATTAACTTGGAAAGTACAAAAATTTGGGGCAAGAAACTTGAAGCGATTTTTTTCAATAACATCTATAAATGTATTAAAATTGGAATTTTACAACAAATTTCCAACTGGGTTTAAAATTCCAAATCAACGAATAAAAACTCTTTTAAGAAAAGGAAATTAAGAAGTTTTTAAATTTGTTTAAGAAACTTCAAAGATTTAAAAAAAAAACATTGTTCTGTTTGTGGCCATCCATAAATTACGTAACAGCTTTGAGGGGTGTGGAGGGTTCGGGAAAATGTTACGATTTCAAAGGAATTTCGACGGATTTCACGGGATTTCGTCAGATTCCGGAGGATTTCAGTAATTTTGAAGGCTTTTAAAGGCTCTCAATAAGGTATTTTAATGAATTTTCCAGGATCTCAAAGGATTTCATAGAACTTCAAATATTTCAAGGAATATCATACGGTTTTATGTATATTCACTGGATGCCAAGGGATTTGATATTTTAATGAAATTTCAAAGAATTTATAGACAAAAATTTGAGGAGTTGCAAAAGATTTGAAATAACTTGGGGTATTTGAAATAATTTCAAGGAATTTTCAAGAGATTAAAAAAATTAGAGGATAATGATTTTAAGGGTTTAAAGAACTTTTATGCGGTTTTAAAGAATTTCGGAAGATTTGGAAGGATTTCATGGAACCTTCAAGGTTTTTGTATATTTGAAAAGATTCTAAGGGATTTTCAATGGATTTCATTGGATTTTATAACACTTCAGAGGATTTCAGTAATTTTATGGGATTTTAAAGGCTCTCAATAAGGTATTTTAAGGAATTTTCCAGGATTTCATAGAACTTCAAATATTTCAAGGAATATTATACGGTTTTATGTATATTCACCGAATGTCAAGGGATTTTATATTTCAATGAAATTTCAAAGAATTTATTCACAAAAATTTGAGGAATTTCAAAAGAGTTCACAGTAATTTTATGGGATTTTGAAGGCTCTCAATAAGGTATTTTAATGAATTACCCAGGATCTGAAATATTTGAAGGGATTTCAAATAATTTCAAGTAATATCAAATTTCATGTAACTTCAAGGCATTTTATAATACTTTAATGAAATTTAAAAAATTTATTTACAAGAATTTAGGAGTTTCAACTATTTGTAGAGATTTTCAAATATTTCAAGGTATTTCCAAACATTTTATGTTTTTCAACAGATGTCAGGATATTTTAAAAGATTCGAAAAAATTGCAATAGATTACAAGAATTTGAAGCGCTTTTAAAGACTTTAGGGTATTTTAAAGAATTGCAAGGCATTTTTACAAAAAAATTAAAATATTTCAAGGATAATGAATGTAAATGATTTTTAAAAGTTTTATGTGGGTGTGAAGAATTTCTTAGAATTGCGCAAGATTTTGAAGGATTTGGAGGGACCTATAAGGTTTTAGAGCATTTTTAAAGATTCTAAGGGATTGCCAATGGATTTCAAGAGATTTTATAATACTTTAATGAAAATTTAATAAAAAAATGAAATTTGAAAAATTTTATTCATAAAAATTGAGTGATTTCAAAGGATTTTAGTAATTTTATGGTATTTTAAAACGTTTGAAGGAATTTTCAAGAGCTTCAAAAAATTCAAGGAATTTCAAAGGATTGGAAATATTTTAGGCTTTAGGGTATTTTAAAGGATTCCAAGGTATTTTCAAGAGACTTAGAAAATGTCAAAGAATATCAGATTTCATCTCACTTCACGGGATTTTATATTATTTTAATGAAATTTCAAAGAATTTACACAAGAATGGAGGGATTTCAAAGGATTTGAAGAAATTTTCAAATAATTCAAGGTATTTCCAAAGATTTTTTAAAAGATTCCAAGGATTTTCAAAAGATTTTAAGGTATTTTAAAAGGTTTGAAGAAATTTTTAAGAGCTTAGAAAAAGTTTAAGGGGGTTCAAAAGATTTCAAAGGATTGGAAATATTTTAGGGTATTTTAAAGGATTCCAAGAAATTTTGAAGGGATTTAAAAAAACGGCAAGGAATATCGTCAGATTTCATCTCACTACACGGAATTTCAAGAGATTTTATCATATTTTAATGAAATTTCAGAGAATTTATTCACAAGAATTGAGGGGTTTCAAAGAATTTGAAAGATTTGAAGACATTTTCAAATGATTCCAGGTATTTCCAAAGATTTTGCAGATTTTTCAAAAGATTCCAGGGAATTTCAAGAAATTTTAAAGATTTTAAGGTATTTTAAAAGGTTTGAAGGAATTTTCAAGAGCTTTAAAAAATTACCAATATTAAATAATTGAAAATATGTACTAGTATTTAAAAAAATGTAAATTATTAAATTTCTGATGACTATGTTTCTACTAGATAACACAGCTTTTTATACCTTTTAATTTTCGTTGTATTTGTTGCATTTTCCATATTGTTTTCATTTTTTTTCTTTTCATATTAATAAATTTTAATTATTTGGTAATTTGGATGACTCAGGTAGTAATTAACTATAAACTGTATTTAATCAGACATACGGGAAATATTTGGGAAAAATACTTTTTGCATGGGGGAGGGGAGGGGTAAAAAATTTGCAAAAAATATGTTACGTGTTTATGGAGGGTCCCTTAGTAGGAACAAGAATTATTTTACAATCAAAATATTCAATTAAAAATATGTAGTGAATGTTTAAAGAGATTTTTAACATTATTTACACATTTTAAATTCAAATATAAATATAAAATAATCCGAGCAAATTCTCAACAGGAATTAAAATTGCTAAGAATTAAAACATTTATCTACATACAACAAAACTTTACTATTTTGTACAAAACGGTGTTTTTATATTTAGTTAACAATTAACATAACAATTTTTTAAATATTTTTAATAAATTTCTGACGAATGCTAGAAAAATGGTATTTGCTGAAATTCGTTTAGGACATTAAATTTTTAATAAGCATTACTTTAAAACATTAGAGACGAAAGGATAGGTGTACTAAATTAAATTCAAATTCTACATAAGCCTGATGTACGTTAAATAAGACACAAGTATCTATATTGTTACAATATAATATAGTAATCACATAGGTAACATTCTGGTTCGTATATGCACAGTTCGATAATGAATATACTTGGCTCTCATATAATAATTTAATATTTTTCATATCTCTCTTTCTACCACTCACTGTCAGAGACGAACACATTTATAAGATGAGTAGCATTCCGTTTCTTTATGCCCTGTTTGACAGTTGGCAAGACCACGTATGTATTTTACAGACTCTATGGAAGTTATAATTTCTTAAAAGAAATTCAATCTCTAGATATATATACATATACAAAAGATCATCTCAATCTCTCCAAACTTCATCTAATCTGCTCAAAACTCCTTTAACTCTTATTATCTAAAATTCCTCTTCTATGGTCTCCATGCATGAATGACTAATGACACCACTAACGAGCACAGATATATTTACAACAAATGTCTATGAATTTAATTGAATAATTAAGATAGTCTACTCTCTCAGGCCTAAGAGGTACCTCTGGGTGTCAGTAGCAAAAAGTGATATGTGTATTTTAAGAATCATCTCGGCAAAAGTCTTCTCATCGACTTTCGCTAGCGTAATTTTCTAGAAAAAGGGCGCGAAGTCGAGAAAATTGTTTTCTGAAACGTTTGACTTTGAAATCTACAGCACATAATTAGTCTGTTTCTCAACTCCGTTTTTGATTTCAACTTACTTCTACTTTATAAGCGATTAATCGGAATATTGCAGTCTTTTCCTAGGAGCACAATATATCCTTTGAATTGCCGAAAGACAGCGGTGGACTAAATTCTATTATTGGCACATTCGCGCATGGAGGCTATAGAAATGAAGCGTGGATAACAATTTAAGAATTTGCACATACAAGCAACATACTGAACTATCGCACTCCCATCGAAAAAAACATACATTAATATTGTAAGCCAACTCAGATTAATCGCAGCTATTCATTCAAATCAATGAAAAGAACGAAACTCGAGAAACTGTTCGTCTCACTATACAAAAATCGAGCAGTCTTAAAATTTCTCTCATAAAAGAATCTTGAATCTAACATCGACGATATCTAAAGTCATTAGAATCATTTTAAAAATCATATAGAACAGTCAACATTTTCCACCCAGTCTCCTCTGATCGTCACTATGAAATAGTAATAATACAAACGCTCTAGGAAGATTGGAATAAAAAATATCTGTAATCTGCTCCATCATTACAGAGCTCTTAACTGATCAGCGAGAGAAACATTGCGTACTAAAATTTGGAATGCGTTCTAGACTAAAAGATTTAATTCTTTCATTTAATATCTACCTAACGTCAATGGACGCCATTAGAAACTTTGCGGAGTTTATCCTTGTCAAACATACAGATGCTTCCGAGCAGAGCTGTACGCTCATTTGATGACGCTGCTACAGGAGGAAGAATTTTTCTAGATGTCGCTGTCGGCATCGGAGGCGGAGCTGGACATCGATCCTTGTTGTTTTGCAGTTCTGTCGAACCTTGAATCGAAAGAAATCCTTAAATATCCCTTCATCTATTTAAATACCTAAATTAGTTATTAAAAAAAAAATGCCAAGCATTAAAAAACTCGCAGACTAATCAGGATGTCTGGCGAAATTTCGTTTTCAAATTCCCGGATCGAAATTAACGTTTTTCCGGATTTTTGGTGTCATATATGTGTTTCAATTTTGCACCTCATTATTAGTTTAAAAAAACACTCAAAGATAGTAGAAAAGTTTACAAAATTAATATTCTTTTATCAGGATCGGTAAGATCGGTAAGATCGGCAAAATGTCACGTGTATCAGAAAAATAATTTTTGATAAATAAATAAATTATAAAATAAATAATATAAAAAAAAGAAAAAAAATCTGCCCGCTTCGCGGGCACATTCTCATGGCGCGCGGCTCGCTTCGCTCGCAAGTTTGAGCGCGCCTAGGGCGCGCGACTGTTGGATCTCGCGCTTCGCGCTCGATCATATATTTATCTCGCGCTTCGCGCTCGATTATGTATTCACCTCGCGCTACGCGCTCGGGCGTATTTGCATCGCGCTTTACGCTAGGCTCCTCTAGATTTTTGAACTTCGTGTTCGACTTCGATGAAAAGAAAAAGTTTGTTTGCAAATATTATAAAATTATCAAAATCTCTACATATTAAGTGATTGTTAAATTTATTTTTATTTTAGACTGAAAAGGAACTTTATTTACTCAAGGTTCTATCGACCTTAAGGAACACATTCTCATCCAGACACTCGCGCCTCGCGCTCGATATTTGATTTGAAAATCATTTGAACCGTATGATAGAAACAAAAAAGTTTGAGCGCACTTACGGCGTGCGATTTGGTAAATACACTGAGCGCGCACTTTGTGCTTCGTGTTATATGTTCTTCATATACAAATTACTAAATTTGTATTTGAGTTCAAATGAAAAGTAATGATATAATTCAGGCGACAAATTTTATTAGTTAACATTTTATTTTAGCTTGTGCCGTTTATCAAAAAAGTTAATTTTTTCATTTTGAATATATTCTTACCACAAAAATTGATTACGGGTGTGCAAGTCTTTTTTGAATGCACAATTTTTGTTCATTTATATGTTTTCGTACCTTGCATTGTTTTTTCAAAAATTTGATTTTTTTTATTGTCAATGTTATTTTCACGAATAAAACAAAAACCACGCATCCTATCGAAACATGAGTCACAATAAATTTGTACCTCTTCCTTGGATGAACAAATTTTGTTTTGGTCATTTTTTCGTAGCTGGTAATATTCGTCTGAAAATTTGATTTTTCTATTTTCAATTCTGTTTTTTACGAATAAAACAAAAACTACGCGTCATATCAAAAAATGAATAATAAGAAATTTGTAGATCTTTTTTAGGTGCACAATTTTGGTAAGATAATCTTTTCTGGTATCTTGCATAGTTTTACAGCAAAATGGCTTTTTTGATTTTTCATTAATTTTTTGTGCGATCAAAATTTGAATTTTTTATTTTTCAAAACATTCAAAAAGTTGTGATGAAAATATTATAGGGTGTTCAGGAATCAACGTTTTTCTCCTCTTGACTTTTTTTCATATCGTGCGTTTTTCGGCTTAAAATGTTCATTTTCGTTTGTTTTTTGGAATTTTGAAAATGCTATAACTCTAGTATTTTTTTTTTTTTATCACGAAAAGTCATAAGAATATTTTGTTCGCCATTTGGCGTACTACTAATAACCGTACATAGAATTTTCAAATCTTCAAAAAAAGTGGTCTCAAAAATTTTCAAAATGTGCTCAGTTTTTGGGTTTTCATCCAAAATAGCTGGTTAACGAACTCGTTCTCTATTTTTCGGCCATAAAAAAGTGTGCCAAAGCTCAATCAAATCTGATCATTTTTTCGAAAGTTATCGTGGCTACAGACAGACAGACAGACTACAGACAGACAGACACCTTCTTAAAAATCGTTTTTTCTAGCTCAGGGGGCCTCAAAACGTGGAGATTTGATGAAAACCGACTATGTCAAATTTTACATAAAACCAATACCTTCTCATTAGAATGAGAATGTAATAAATTACTTCTAAACTAAAATTTAAAACAAGGCATGTAAGCTATAAAAATTGTGCTGATTTTTTCTTCAATCCTACCAAGGTCTGAACTTAAAAGAAATAAGTTTAAAACATCCAAAAATTTCTTTATAATCGAACAATAGATTTATAAACGATTTTACAATTTCAAATGATTACGACTTATTTATTCTAAGCTCAGATCTTGGCAGAATCAAAGGAAAAATCAGGACAATTATGTCAAAACATCGATTATATTTTTTTCGCTAAAATTCTGAAGGAGTGGTCGAAAATATTTCAACTTAGAATCATATAATTAGATGTAGAAATGTTAGATCTTTTACTCTACTTTAAACAAAAAAATGTAATTTGTTTTATTATAACATTTTTTTTAATTAATTGGAAAAACTTCCACCATATATGCGTTGATTAAAAATAGTGTAACAATTTTTAAAATAAATACTAATATGAATTAAAAGTAAAATTTGAAGAAAAAAAACTTCTAATTAACAATTTGTCAGAACAAATAAATACTTTGATGTTCACAAAAACATAAAAACAATTTACTGGAAAAATTCTCGACCCTTTTAAAATTTGATTTGATTACCCTAAAATTAATCATTTTAAAACATGACAGTCGCTGGACCGGGAAAGGACCGTGAATTTTTGAGACCGGGAAATGATGGTGAAATTAATTTTTGACCGGGAATTTTACAAATTTTTAGGAGAAAAATCTATCTAATAATTTGAAGTTTCGTAAATTTCATATCACAAGATATAAATACATTTTTAAATAAATCCGATTACAACTTTTTTTAGATGTTAAGATCAATTGTTAACTAGTTAAACTACTTTGTTGAAAATTAATTTTTAAATTGAAGATTCATCATTTTAGTTACAAATTTATTTCTTTGGATGCAAATTTACCTATTTGGTTGGAAATTTGTCTCTTTTTGATTTGAAAATTAATTTTTCTAACTGAAAATTTAACCATTCCATTTTTAGTTACAAATTTATATTTTTAGTTGAAAATTCATGTTCGAAATTCGTCTTTTTTCGTGGAAAATTAATCCTGTTGATTTAAAATTTATTTATTTGATTAAAAGTTCATGTATTATGTTGAAAAGTCGTCTTTTTGGTAGAAAACCAATCTTTTTGTTTAAAAATGGAACCGTTTGGTTGAAAATTAATCAGTTTTAAGTGAGGATTCAAGTATTTTGTTGAAAATTCGTCTTTTTGGTTAAATTCAAAATTTGAAGAAAAAAAACGTCTAATTAAAAATTTGTCAGAACAAGTAACTACTTTGATGTTCACAAAAACATGAAAACAATTTATTGGAAAAATTCATTTTTTCGGCCATTTTGAATTTTGATTTTTTTACCCTAGAACTAATAATTTTAAAGCATGGTAGCCGCTGGATCGGGAAATGACCAGCAATTTTTGAGACCGGAAAAAAACGGCAAATTTACAAACTGTTAGACGAAAAATCTATTGAATAATTTGAAAAATCGTAAATTTCATAACACATGATATAAATGCAATTTTAAATGACTCCGATTTAAACTTTTTTAAATGTTAAGTTAAATTGTTAACTTTTTCAATTCTGAAATCATTCAGTATACAAGGCGTGATTCTAAAATTTTTAAATTTAAAAATGTTCCATTTTAGGTCTTCTGAATCTGTTCAAAATTAAGCTACTTATAGATTTTAACGTTCAAAATTGAACCGTTTCAATTCAAAAGCCTTAGTAGTTTCACAAATTTAAACGTCCGATTGAAACTTTATAAACTGATTTGAATTTATAATAATCTCAAATTAATACATTCATAATTAAACGCTTTTATTCAATTTCAAATCCCATGTTCAAATATTGTTTCAGTCTAATATATTCCATTTTTAACCCACTGCAAATTGAAATTTTTTAATTGAAAAAAGAACATTTCTTTAATATTTAGCAATATTTAACTGTTTATTTAAAATAAGCCATTATAAATCAAATACTCAAAACTGAACAATTTGGAACTGAATTATTTCAAATAGAAAGCCTTGAATCGTTTAAATTTCAGAGTGCTAAATGTAAACTTTGAAGGTTAGAATTTTAATTGTTTCACTTTGTTGAATTTTTAATTTGAAAGTGATTTTTTCATTTATAAATAACAATTGCATAATTATTGATTTCAAACGACTTTAAATAAAAATAATTTAATTTTTAATTTAAAAAGTGTTCAATTTTAAACGATCATTATAAAAATGTTCAATTTTTAATATTTCTAACTTGAAATTCCTTCAAAACTATATAATTTTCGAACATTTTAAATTGCATTGATTCATTCTTCAATTTAGAGCATTGAAAATGATTACGTGGATGTATATTTTTTGGTCAGAAATCTTTCAACTGTTTAATTCATAATAGTTTAAAATGTCAAATTTTGTAGTTTAACGTCATTTAATTTAAACTTGTTCTATTGAATAATGTTGAGAGTTAGCATTTTATATCTATACATTATTGAGCGTTTGAACTGAAATTTCGTTAAGATTCAATTTTAAAAGTTTAGAATTCGAAAGATTCAAATTCAAAACGCAAGACCATAATACGTTCGGAAATTTACTAGAAAAAATAAAAAAATTGTTTTTCCAAATATCGTGTTTATAAATATCAAACTTATCGACAGAAAACAGCAGATATAAGGCAAAAAAACAGCACAGGAAATTTCGCAGAGTTTGACTTTTATGCTGGCATTAGTAGACAAATTTGTTGCCTGCGACATACTTTGTTTATCAAATTTTAAAGATTTCCCATCTTCTGATTAGGTGGTAATTTAATAATAATAATTTTACGTAGAAAATAATATTTTCTATTTAAATCTATGACTACAGATTTTCCGGATCTGTTCACGAATTCCCGGCATTTTCCCGCATTTTTCAAGGTGCAAAAAATCTGCGGCAAATTCCCGGGGATCCCGTGTCGCTAGACACCCTGGACTTAGTCTCGGCTGTTCAAAATTAAAATATTGATGAATTGAAGAAATTTTCTAATTAATATCTAACTCGCATTCCAAACCTTAAATCACTACAAAACAATCGAGAAGAAGTACATGTTTCTTAAAAAGTGCTCTCGATTTCCAGAGGTCGCAACTACTTAAAAGTGATGAGCGGAACCTTTAGTTAAATCCAATGACCTACGTGAAATCAACGAGCGAAGAGTATGCCATCAACTTTTGTGTCCAGCTTGTCGAAACAAACGGAATTGTCCATATTCAAATTGCGATTAAATAAAAATGCTGTCAAAAAATATTATTTTTACAATTTTGTATTTTAAAATGACTTACCATGCGATGGAGGCGTTAAGGTTCCAACACTTGTTGCTGTTGAAGTACTCGTTGGACTATCAGATCTCTCAGGACTTTTTCCATTCACCACCTGCTTTGTTCCATTCGTTCCTAACTGATTAGAACGTTGTTCTTGGGCCAGCTTTTGTTCCTTTTTCTAGATAATACAATTTATAAGAAATTTTTGAAGGGCGCTAGAACCCGAAGTCCGTAAAGGGGCCTTGCATAAATTACGTCACTTTTTTTGGTGTGGGGGGGGGTCAGCGATTTTTCTATGCTGTCTTACATTTTATAAACAACAACAATAAGTATTTAGTATCACAAAAGTAAACTTTTATAATTCATTCAGGGCCTAAAACGTTTCATAGTTCGAAATCAGAAAAGTGCGCAATGTAAAATGAACTTCATTTTCTAAGCAAAATTTCCAGTTTTCTAACCTAATATTTTAAAAGTAATCTAATTGAACTTCAATGTTCATTTAAACTATTCTCTTGAGTCTATAAATTATCAAAATTCCTATTTATTTATCGCAAGCTTCACAGTCTTTCCCCTTTTTTCTCGTTTGGCCAATTAAATACGAACTGAACTAATAGAACCCAATGAGAAAATCGAACAATTTTGGGTTCAAACTTCCTTCTTTTCAGTTGAAAAGTCTACTATTAAATTTCTGGTTAAGAATGCATTTTTTTAGTTGAATATTTCATTATTTGGTTCAAGTATTAATTATTTTGTTGAAAATTAAACAATTTGTTTGAGATTTAATCTTGTTTGGTTAACAAATATTATATTTCGGTTGAAAATGAACTTTTTTGATGAAATTTCAAATTTTCGAGTTGAAAATTCAACTGTTTTGTAGCAAATTCGTATTTTCGGCTCGAAAATTCAACAGTTCGGTAGAGAATTAAACTATTTGGTCGAAATTTGAACTACTTTGTTAAAAATTCATTTTTTAATTGAAGATTCAACATTTTAGTTACGAATTCATTTCATTGATTGAAAAGTTAAATACTTTGTTAGAAATTCGTCTCTTTTTAGGTTAGAAATTTATATTTTTAGTTCAAAATTCATGTATATTGTTAAAAATTCTTATTTTTTGGTAGAAAATTATTCCTGCAGATTTAAAATTTAATTAGGTGAGGATTCAAGTATTTTGTTAAAAACTTGTCTTTTAGGTTAAATTCAATGTTTTTTGTTTTTTTAATTAATATCTTTTATGATTGAAATATCAACTATTAAATTTTTGGTTAAAAATTCATATTTTTGGGTTGAAAATTCAATTGTTTTGTAAAAAATACGTCTTTTTGACTTAAAAATCCATGATTTTGGATGAAATTTTATTTCTTTATTGACTGACATATATTCCTTGGTTGAGAATTCAACTCTTGCTCAAAATTCGTCTTTTTTATTTGAAAAATTCATTTCTTTTGGTAGAAATTTTATCTCATTTGGTATGAATTTAATCTTTTTTGTTTAAAACTGCAAGTATTTTGTTGAAAATTGGCCTTTTTTTTGGTTCAACTCAACTGTTTTTGATTAGAAATAAAAATATTTTTTTTGTTGAAATATCAACTCTTACATTTTTTGTCGAAAATTTATATTTTCGAGTTAAGAATTCAACTGTTTTATAGGAAAATCCGCCTTTTAGGCTTGAATCAACAACTTAGTAAAAAATTCAACTTTTTTGCAGAAAATTCATTTTCTTTTGTAGAAAATTAATCTTTGTAGAGGGGGGGGGGGGCTTATGGACGCTATGAAAAGGGGGTGTACGTAGTTCTAAATTTCTGAAAAAAAACTTCACGTAATTTATGCACGGCCCCCGCGAGAACTGAATTAAAATTGTCTTACCAATTTTTGCTTACGCTTCTTCATCTCCTCCTCGGAACTCATCATCTCCTGGACCTTGACGAGTCTCTTTTGGTGTCGAGCGACCTTCTGCTCGTCCCTGAGTCGCTGTTCTGCTTTGTTCGAGGCTTCGAGTAAAGCATCTTTGAGATGGCTGCTCAACTTAAAATGTGGCTTTTCTATGGCACCGGCGTTGGCCCTAGCAGTTCTTCTTGCAGTGTCGAAAAACGGATGCTCCATCAAATGAGGTACTGCCGGCAAATCTTGCTTCAACGCCTCCGGAGAGAGAATTACATCTAACAGGTTCTTTAGACTTGAATCACAGTGGGAAAGATCTGAACAGGTGGCTTCCAACAAGGGCCTTCCAAAGGCCATTTCATACAAAACGTGCCCAAATGCATAAACATCTACTTGAGTCTGTTAAAAATGCAGTGAAAATTAATCAAACATTCATTTCTTTCAAAATATTAAGGGCTCGGATTCACTATAGTAGCATATTTGAAAAGCAGTAGCATGGATTTTTTTAAATAATAAACTTATAATATAAATCACGCAGGCTTCGGATTGACTGGAATTATTTTTTTAATCGCAAGAGTGACATAAGTCGCATTAAATTTCTAAAAATGTATTTATTTGAGAATACAGAGTAAAGGTTTCCGATAAAGAAATCTACTTTGCAATACTAGATAAAACGCTATATGTATAGAAAAATACATAAAAATATTGAACAATGTGTAGTAATTTGAATTTTTTCTTTCTAACATAAAATACCATACATTTGCAAATTACAATTGCTGAAATTAAATTAATTATTGAACTGATCCATTTTTTTAGTTAGAAGGCATATAAAAATTAAGCAAAACAGTATTGCAAAGAAATTCCATTAAATTATACTCATATTGCACTTAATGCATGCATTTTGAATTTCTAAGGGATTTCATTGTGTAAATTCTAAACTTAATTCATAGGAGTGCTGTTTTGATATTTTGTTATCGTTTGATGAATTTCTATTTCCAAATTCTAGTCTTTTCCAGGGTTTTCCAAAAAGGTCATTAAAAAAAATTCTAAACCTTCAGCTGACAATTTAATTCCAAAAGAATTAAAGCATTTAGAGGAAGAGAAACATATCATTAAAGAAGACTAATTGCATAAAATAGAACTAATTAAATTCTGATTTGAAATAGTTGCAGTTGTAAATAAAAATGAAATATAATACATTTATTGCAAACAAGATACATTTAATTTTGAAGTGTTTTTAAATCCCAGGAATATCTACATACTTTGAATGATTTAAAAATAAATTATCCTTCAATGAAAGAATGAATAAACGCTTCAAATATTTCTTTCTAATATTGTAAACTGATGAAATTGCATTATTTTCAAATGCGAAAAGTTTACAGTTCACACACATTTTGAACATGAGTTGCTTCAATTCAAAAATTTTTTTAATTTAAAGGTTTTTTTCAATTCAGGATAATGTATAGGTTCGAGTTGTAAAATTTCAATTTTCTTTTGGGTTTTCTTTAAACTTCATTCTTTTCCAAAAGCGAATCTTTTCTATTTTAATATTTTTAATTCTTATTGATTGTGAAGGCTTTCTAATTTGAACTATTTTCAAAACAGAAAAGCTTTGAAATAATTTATATTAATAAAAGTTGCATGTTTTTATTTAGCATTGTTTATTCTTTTTAGTCATTGACATTAAAATATTGTAAAATTTTTAACGTACTTGTTTTAAAGTTGTTCAATTACAAGCTTATTAACAAAAAATATTATTTTGTTCACTTTTAATAGTGGAATTTGAAATTATGCGATTTCCCACGTTTTCGACTTAAAAATTTTTAACCAATAAGTGTTACAAATTAAAATGGGACAATTTTAAAAGATTTCTCATCAAGAAGTCGAAAATGTCGTACAAAGAAAATAAAGAATAGATCAATTAAAAATACTTTTAATTAATTGCTCAAATCACAGAATCATTTGCAACTCAAATAGGTTGTTTATGAAAGAGAATAAGACGTGTACGTTACTTACCGAAATCCGCAAAAAAATGTTTTGACAAAGTTACGAGTATTTGAATTTAAAAAATTGAAAGCGCGAATTATTAAAACATGGTCAAAATTTGTGTTAAAGGAGTGATATTTTCTTAAACTAATATAGGTATTTACGAATTAGCGGGGGTTTTTCTGAAAATATTCAAAGTCAAATTACTATTGTAGAAAGTGTATTACATGATATTCTGCCCTGTGTCCGCGCCTTGGAGAGAAGAAAGATTTTTTTGTCTGAAAAACGAAAATTCACATTTTCTGCCAAAACGACACATGATACAAAAAAAGTCAAAGGAATGCGTCACATCTCGCATTATTTTCGAGATTTTAACGAAAATCTGTATAAGATTCTTTAAGATTTACTTTTTTCTCAACAATACAATTTTATGGTGTGATGAAAAACCAAAAAGGACTTAATTTAACAGTTTTAACAACGTGTAGCTAAAAGAATAATGGAGTTTAAAAAAATGGAGAGTATCGATTATTTTTAAAAATACGTACGGCAAAGGAAATATTTTAATGCAAAAGTTGTGGAAACTGTTGAATTATGTTCTTCTTTGTTTCTTACGACACCATAAAATTGTAATGTTGAGAAAAAATAAATTTCAAAGGATTTTATACATATTTTTGCAAAAATCTGGAAAATAACGCGAGGTATCAAAAAGTTACAAGAGACATTTTACTAGAAATTGTTTGAGAGAAACAAATTTTTTCCTTTGAATTTTTTGTGTCTTGTGTCGTTTTGGCAAAAAATGTGAATTTTCGTTTTCCAGAAACTCTCTTCTCTCCAAGGTGCGAGCACAGGGCAGAATATCATCGAATATCTTTTTATATTAGGACGAATCTAGAAAAAAAATCAAAGAAAAAAACGCTGGGGTTTTTGAGTAAACTGAGTTTGAATATTTTCAGAAAAACTGCAGCCATTTTGTCAATTTGGAACTTTTTCCAATTTTCCGCCGGATTTTGAAATAGGGCGAGAAATTCTATCAGAATCCGAAAGAAAAACGGAAGTCTGAGAAATAGTGATATTAGCGGTCGCAATTATGAGAAAATAGTGCATTTAAAAAAAATAGAGGCATCGTTAAAAAAATGTCAAATTAAATTCCTACCGTCGCGTGGAGTTTTCGCCTCTGAACCACATAAGGCCGATAAAACGCAGGGAGTCCTAGAAGCCCGTTTTCAATATCCAACAATTTGGCACCTGATGTCGAGAGAAGGACATTTCCAGTGTGTAAATGTCCGTAAGGCAATCCTTTTTCATGGAGAAAGGACAGAGCTTCCAAGATCTGAAAACCATAGTTAGTTAAAATTTTTTTTTTAAATACTCTAATAAAAAAAACTGATGAAATGTAAGCGAGGGGGAAACAACCCCTAAAAATGCATAGGATTACATAAAATTATGGTTGATTACTCCGCCTAAACTAGACTTACGCGATTTTTCAACCAAAAGGGATTATTTTTTAACAAAATTGTTGAATTTTCAACAAAATAAGACAACTTTTAACCAAATAATTGAATTTTCTACCAAAAAAGATTAATTTTAAACAAAATACATGAGTTTTCAACAAAGTAGTTAAATTTCTAACTAAAAAAAGATACATTGTCAACCAAACAGTTGAATTTTCAACTAAAAAATCTATTTTCCACAAAAAAATGAAATAGTTAAGGTTTCAGTTGAAAATTAATTTTCAACCAAAAAATAAAACGAATTTTCAACAAACTAGTTAAATTTTCAACCATAAATGAATTTTCATCTAAAATGATGAATCTTCAACTGGAATAGTTAAACTTTCGGTTAAAAAATAAATTTGCAACCACAAACGAAGATTTTCCAACAAAATATTAAAATTTTCAACCAGAAATGAATTTTTAACTAAAATGAAGAATCTTCAACGAAAATAAATGAAGATAACAAAATTGTGGAATTTTTAAACAAATGGTAGAGTTTTTAACCAAAAGAGATGAATTCTCGGGGAAAAATGCAATACTTGGTACATCCACCATAACAGATTTAGATTAATTATCAATCAAATAATTTGAATACACATGATTAATTTTCTACCGAAAAAGACGAACTTTCAACAAAATACATGAATTTTTCACCAAATAAACTTTCAGCTAAAACAGATCAATTTTTAATAAAAAATGAAGTAGTTACATTTTCAATTTAAAAAATTAATTCTTTACACGAAAAGAATAATGAATTTTTAACTAAATAGCTAAATTTTCAACCAAAGATGTGAATTTTCAACTAAAATGATACATTCCCAACCACAAAATAAATTTTTATAAAAGTAGTTCAACCAAATACATAGTTGAATTATTTTACACACACACAATTATAAACATATTATTAAATACAACAAAATAATATAAAATACAACAAAATAGTGACATTTTCCCCCCAAAACAGTTCAATTTTCAACCAAAATGATTAATTTTCAAGCAGGAATCATAATTTTGTACCAAAAAATGAAACTTCAAAAAAATACAGTGAACTCCTGCTTATTCCAAGGGCCGAGAAACGTAAACATTTGGATATTTCAAGGCTGGAGGGGCCCCCACCTCTACCACGAGTCGTGAGGTGATTTTGTCAAGCGACGTTCATTGACTGCCCCGGCCTTGTATCAATGCGTGTGCTGTAAGCATGTGTGCGTCCTTGCATTATCGCATTGAGTATTTTAGCATGACGTCACGATCATGACATGATAGGTGGAAATGTCAGGAAGGTTAGCAAAGTTGGTACATCTTGACATGGGAATGCATACGACTTTTTGGAGAAAATATTCTAAACGTAAAAGTAAGTTATAAATGTATGAATAGTAATGTTTTTCAAGTGTAGAATGCATTTGCGCATTAATGTTTCATCCTTTTATCGGTTGTAGACCTTTGTTTCACGAAAAAAATAAACTATCCGAAATTTGAGGTTATAGTGCCCGATTCTGATGAAATCGATCCGGTACCCCAAGCTCAAATTTGGGACACTTTATTTTATTTCGTGAAACTGAAAGGTCGTCAATCGACAAAAGAATGGAACATAACTGAGAAAATACATTCTACACTTGGAAAATATTACTATTCGTACATTTATGACTTACTTTTACGTTTAGAATATTTTCTCCAAAAAGTCGTATGCATTCCCATCTAAAGATGTACCAACTACGCTAACCTTCCTGACATTTCCACCTATCCTATCATGACCATGACGTCATGCTAAAATACTCCATTCAAACCAACGATGGCTTCTCGCTCTTCGGGCCTCTTTTTAATTGGTCAGCCACTGAAGCGGGCTAGACTGAACACGGACAGTGGTGGGAGGTGACGGAGCTTCGCCACTTGGAATATCCAAGCGTGGGGGACTTGGAATAAGTAAGCCTTGGAATAAGCAATAGTTCACTTACATGAATTTTCAACTAAGAAAGACAAATTATTAACAAAAATGAAATAGTTAAATTTTTAGTTGAAAAAGTTAATCTTTAACCAAAAAACGAATTTTCAGGAAAGTAGTTAAATTTTCAATCAAACCATTTTCAACTAAAATCAAGAATCTTCAACCAGAAAACTAAATTTTGAACAAAGCAGTACCACTTTCAACCAAGTAGATGAATTTTTATCTAAAAAATATATATTTTCATCTAAAAATGGAATAGTTCAATTTTCAGTTTAAAAAAATAATTTTCACAAAAAAAATGAATTTTCAACAAAATAGTTAAATATTCAACCAAATAAATTAATTTTCAACTAAAATTGTTGAATTTTGAACCAAAATCTCGGAGTTTCAACAGAGTAATTGAATTTTCAACTAAAAAAAATCTGCCTGCTTCGCGGGCACATTCTCATGGCGCGCTTCGCGCGCGGCTCGCTTCGCTCGCAAGTTTGAGCGCGCCTAGGGCGCGCGACTGTTGGATCTCGCGCTTCGCGCTCGATCATATATTTATCTCGCGCTTCGCGCTCGATTATGTATTCACCTCGCGCTACGCGCTCGGGCGTATTTGCATCGCGCTTTACGCTCGGCTCCTCTAGATTTTTGAACTTCGTGTTCGACTTCGATGAAAAGAAAAAGTTTGTTTGCAAATATTATAAAATTATCAAAACATCTACATATTAAGTGATTGTTAAATTTGTTTTTATTTTAAACTGAAAAGGAACTTTATTTACTCAAGGTTCTATCGACCTTAAGGAACACATTCTCATCCAGACACTCGCGCCTCGCGCTCGATATTTGATTTGAAAATCATTTGAACCGTATGATAGAAACAAAAAAGTTTGAGCGCACTTACGGCGTGCGATTTGGTAAATACACTGAGCGCGCACTTTGTGCTTCGTGTTATATGTTCTTCATATACAAATTACTAAATTTGTATTTGAGTTCAAATGAAAAGTAATGATATAATTCAGGCGACAAATTTTATTAGTTAACATTTTATTTTAGCTTGTGCCGTTTATCAAAAAAGTTAATTTTTTCATTTTGAATATATTCTTACCACAAAAATTGATTACGGGTGTGCAAGTCTTTTTTGAATGCACAATTTTTGTTCATTTATATGTTTTCGTACCTTGCATTGTTTTTTCAAAAATTTGATTTTTTTTATTGTCAATGTTATTTTCACGAATAAAACAAAAACCACGCATCCTATCGAAACATGAGTCACAATAAATTTGTACCTCTTCCTTGGATGAACAAATTTTGTTTCGGTCATTTTTTCGTAGCTGGTAATATTCGTCTGAAAATTTGATTTTTCTATTTTCAATTCTGTTTTTTACGAATAAAACAAAAACTACGCGTCATATCAAAAAATGAATAATAAGAAATTTGTAGATCTTTTTTAGGTGCACAATTTTGGTAAGATAATCTTTTCTGGTATCTTGCATAGTTTTACAGCAAAATGGCTTTTTTGATTTTTCATTAATTTTTTGTGCGATCAAAATTTGAATTTTTTATTTTTCAAAAAATTCAAAAAGTTGTTATGAAAATATTATAGGGTGTTCAGGAATCAACGTTTTTCTCCTCTTGACTTTTTTTAATATCGTGCGTTTTTCGGCTTAAAATGTTCATTTTCGTTTGTTTTTTGGAATTTTGAAAATGATATAACTCCAGTAATTTTTTTTTTATCACGAAAAGTCATAAGAATATTTTGTTCGTAATTTTGCGTACTACTAATAACCGTACATAGAATTTTCAAATCTTCCAAAAAAGTGGTCTCAAAAATTTTCAAAATGTGCTCACTTTTTGGGTTTTCATCCAAAATAGCTGGTTAACGAACTCGTTCTCTATTTTTCGGCCATAAAAAAGTGTGCCAAAGCTCAATCAAATCTGATCATTTTTTCGAAAGTTATCGTGGCTACAGACAGACAGACAGACAGACAGACTACAGACAGACAGACACCTTCGTAAAAATCGTTTTTTCTAGCTCAGGGGGTCTCAAAACGTGGAGATTTGATGAAAACCGACTATGTCAAATTTTACATAAAACCAATACCTTCTCATTAGAATGAGAATGTAAAAATCAATTTTGAACCAAAAATGGAATAATTAAATTTTCAAATAATAAAATTAATTTGAAGCAAAACAAAAAAAACAACAACTTTTCAACAAAATAGTTGAAAACTGTTTGGATTACTTATGTAAATTATTCCAAATTATCTGGATTACAAATTAATTACTTGCATTACCTAAATTACTTCGAATTACCTGGATTGTAACGGATTACTATGGATTATATGTGGTTTAAGATGGATTACAAGCGTATTAATTGGAATACCTAAATTAATTGGATTACAAGTGGATTACTTGGATTAGTGTATTATCCGAATTACTCCGAATTAAATGGATTACAAGTGGATTAATCTAGATTACAAGTGGATTACTCTGGATTGCAAGTGGATTTTCCCGAATTACTTGAATTACCGCAGATTATCAGTGGATTAATTCGAATCCCTAGGATTGCACTGGATTACCAATTCAAATAACCGAGTGGCCCAGCGGATTACCAGAGTTGTTCCCCCCTTGAATGTAAGCAATTGAGAAACAGACCTCATATGCGTAAGTAGCAATATCCGAAACAGGTAAAGACTTTGTCTGCTTCGGATTTCCGTACTTTTTAATGAAAGGCTGCTTAGGCTTCGAATTGCACAAAACGTCCCTCAAGGTTCCATCTGCATGGAAATTTCGAATAGTCAAGGCTCCGTTTTCGGTAACGTGTTGGTGAACAATTCCTTCTACGTGTGCGTGTTTCAGGGTGCTTAAACTTTTAAAGACACCCTGCATGTCCTTGTCCTGCAAATGTTTGTCCGGTCCGAATTCCACCCAGGCGAGAAGCAATTCCTGTTTTGGATTTTGCCTGTTTTTCACGGTGTAATAATGTTTCCTTAACCGCCATCCCATGTCCGGAATGGCTTTTCCGACTTCGTAATTCGCATCGCTGCGTAAGGCCAGGGACACTTGCTGAAGTGCAATTTCTAAAAAACGATGAAAGTCAAAAAATAGAATAAAATAAATAGAATACAGGGTTCGGACTCACTTCACATGTCAAAAATAGTGTACATAGTGTCACAAAAGTAGTGTCAAAATAGTGTCATAAAATGCTTCAAGTATAATCTTATGTATAGTCCGAATTTAAAAGTATATAGTACGAAATTAAAAAGTGTGCAACGGAAAATTAACTTTATTTTTTAAGCAAAATTTCCCTTTTCCCCAGTTTTTCTCATTTTCCACTTAAACGCAGACTGAATTTATAGAACCCAATAAGAAAATCTGACTACTTTTGGTTGAAAGTTCATTATTTTCGGTTCAAAGTCTACTATTAAACTTCTGGTAAAGAATTAATCCTTTTTAGTTGGAAATTGTATTATTTGGTTCAAAATAAAATTATTTTGTTAAAAATTCAATAATTTTGTTAAAAAGTCATACTTCTTGGTTGGAAATTCGTCTTTTTGGCTTGAAAATTCAACAATTTGATTGAAATTTTTTTCATTCTTGACTAATATTTTTTGTTGTTAAAAATTCAACTATTTTGTTGAACCTTCATCTTTTTTGTTTGAAAATTAAACTCTTTCTATACAAATATCATCTTTTTTGGTAAAAATTCAACTGTCTGGTAAAAAATTAATCTGTTTCGATTGAAAATGCACTTTTTTGTTGAAAATTCGTATTTTTGTCTTAACAACTCAACAAATTGGTAGCAAATTTAACTGTAAGGTTGAAAATGTATGTTTTTTTATTAAAAATTTATGTATTTGATTGAAAATTCGTCTTTTTTGGTAGAATATCGATGTTGTTGGATAAAAAAGCAACTATTTGGTTGGAAATTAATTTGTTTTAGTGGAGGATTCAATTATTATGTTGAAAATTCGTTTTTGGTGGTTAGATGCATATTTTTTTTATTTTTAATTCAGATATTTTTTTGTTGAAATATCAACTATTACATTTTTCGTGGAAAATTCATATCTTTAGGTGGAATATTCAACCAATTGGTTGAAAGTTGAACTACTTTCTTAAAAGATAAATCTCTTATATTAAAAATTTTTTTTTTAATAATTATTTCTTTTAGCTGAAAATTCAACTGATTGGTTGAAAATTCAACTTTTTTAGAAAATTTATCTAATTGGCTTGAGAATTCAACAATTTAGTGGAAAATTTAACTATTTAGTACAAAATGAAACTGTTTTGTAGAAAATTAGCTTTTTCTATTATTGAGAATTGACATTTTTTAGTTTGAAAATTCAACTATTTAGTTAAAAAAAAATTTCAAACGTAAAAGTATAAACTAAAAATAAATCCAAAAAATTTAGACTAACATCACATCCACTGTTCAAACTATTTAGTAAAAAATTTGTGTAATTTGTTGAAAATTCATCTTTTTGGGTAAACAATTAATCTTATTACTTAAAAATGTAACTATTTGGTTGAAAATTGATGTATTTTGTTAAAAATTCGTATTTTCTGGTAGAAAATTAATCGTCTTAGTTGAAAATTCAACTATTTGAATACAACTTTATGTAATTTGTTAAAAATTCATATTCTTGGTCGAAAATTTAACTACATATTTGTAGAAAGCTCGTCTTTTTCCTTGAAAATTGAACATTTTGGATTACATTCTTTAGTAACTGGAAATTTTTTCTGGGTTGAAAATTCGTCTGTTTGATTTGAATATTCATCTCTTTTGGTAGAATTTTCATATTTTTTGGTTAAACATGCAGCTACCTGGTTAAGGTAGAACTACTTTATTGTTAGTAAGATTTGACCCCCCCCCCCCCAACGTCTTACGTTATTTTTAGATGACCTTTAAATATGTAAATTACGTAAGATAGAGGGGAGGGGGTCAAAACTTGCGGGACCTTAACAAATGAGGGTATGAGGTTCAAAATTTCAGAAAAAGACTACGTAATTTATGCACGGCCCCGTATCAGCCATTGAGACAATTTTACGGTATGCTGTGATTCGTTGAGATGGCGGACATATTATTTTAGCCAATTAGCGAAGAAGTTCAAAAATATTTTTCCAGGAAAAGTAAAGAAATAGTGGCAAAATAGTTTCATCGCTCAAAAAAAAGTGTCAAATAGTGTCAATAGTGCGGTGAGTCCGAAGCCTGAGAATATTGTAAATAAAGTAGTACCAAGTCTGCCAGCAACATTGAAAATTCAGAAAAACGGTAAAAGTGATTGTCTGGCAGGTTCCGTGATGGAAAAATAATTATAGAAACTTACCATGCAGGGGCGCCGTATAATTCTCGGGGTCGAGAAATTTTTTCATAGGCAAAGACGACGCCAATATCGGATTCATTAGTACCACGTTTAGATAGTTCTGAAATGAAAATTGAAATGTAATTAAATATTGTAAATTGTATTTCAGAAATTTAGTTTAGAACTCAGAACTTTAATTAACAATTCAAGTTTTTTTAAGAGGGTGGTACCAACCTGTAGAGCAACTTGTCGTCGAGCTACGAAGTCTGGTTCCATGTTACCGATAATCCTCTTTGGGGGCAATGGTAAATTGAGGCCGGAAGCCCATAAAGCCCCGTTGAGCTGTACGAAGTCATTGTAACGTCTGCAAACTCGCCAGGATCTTTCAGGAAGCGGGCCTCGTTGTGTCCTAATCACGTATTCCTGCAAGATAAATCATTTCTAACATTTATATTCAGGCCTACCACAGATTAACGTACATGAAAAAAGTGGAAAAGTGACTAATTTAAGCTCAAAAGTGACTAAAAGTGACTAATGTTCACGCAAAAAGAGGCCTGTAATGTCAATACATACACTTGTCTACTCAAAAATTTTGATTCCAATAAACATTTAATATATCAACTTGCATTTACAAGATTAGATGAAATTCTATTTCTGAATTCGGGGGTGAAAAACAAGGTACAATTGCTAGGATAAATTTTATAAGTAATGTTCAGACAAACTATTATTATTTTTATTACGAAGCTAAATAAACCTTTACCACTTAAATGCCGTATTTTATTTCGATGCTTCAAAATAGGAACTAGAAAACCAGAAAAATAACATTTTAATAATTTTAATTTTAGTATTGCAGACTGCACAGCCTAAAATGCTCTGAAAACAGGGTAATAGGGTAATTTGTTACGAAAATAGGAAAATAAATTCTTTTAAATAAAAGGGATGTAGATACCGTATTGAATTAGATATGAAAAGTTTTAAATTCCGGACCTATCAAGTAAAAATATTGCAATTTCAACAAAATAGATGAATTTTTAAAGAAGCAGATAAATGTTCATCCAAGAAGATAAATTTCCTACTAAAAACCACAAATTTTCGAGAAAATACATATATTATCATCCAAAAGATTAATTTTCAACCGAAAAAGATTAATTTTCTACCAAAACCTTTGACTTTTAATCCCAAAAAGATGATTTTTCAACAAAAAACGTAATTTTCAACCGAATAGCTACATTTTCAACGAGAAAAGAGAATTTTTTCACCAAAAGAGATGAATTTTTAACAAAAGAATCTAGTTTTTAAGATAAAAAGTCGAATGTTTTAAAAAAAATGACTTTTAATCCCGAAAAGATAAATTTTGAAAAAAAAGTTAATTTTCAACCAAGAAAGCTAAATTTTCGACTAGAAAGTTGAATTTCCAACAAAGCAAGATTAATTATCTATCAAAGGAGAGAAACTCTCATCTAAATTTTTTGAAAACCTTTGACTTTTAATCCCGAAATGATTAATCTGCAATAAAAAGTTCATTTTCAACCAAAAGAGCTGAGTTTTCAAATTGAAGTTTCTAGAAAAAGGGATGAATTTTTAACAAAAATGTCAGTTCTCAAGCTAAAACTCAATTTTTTTTAGAAAAAATTAGACTTTTAATTCCGAAAAGATACATTTTCAACAAAAAAGTTAATTTTCAACCAATAAAGAAGAATTATCAATCAAACAGATGAATTTTCAACGAAAAAAAATTAAGGTTTAACGAAACATTTGCATTTTGAACCAAACAGTTGCACTTTCAAGCAAAATAGACGAATTTTTAACCATAGTTGAATTTTCAATCAAATAGTCGAAATTTTGAATAAAAAAAGATTAAACGGCAAAAAAACAGTTGTATTTTGTACAAAACAGTTGAATTTCCAAGCCAAAAAAGAAGAATTTTCATTCAAAAGGACGAATGTTCAACAAAACAGTTGAATTTTCCACCAAAAAGTATGACTTTTCAGCAAAAAAGAATTAACTTTCAACAAAAAATAGTTGGATTTTCTTATTCCGGTCTATTTATTTAGTTAATTGCCTTATTAGAGTTTTCCGTGATTTACGAAAAGATTTTTTTCGAATCGTATGCAACATTATTTTCTGTCTTGTAACGAAATAAGTTAAAATAAGATTTTATAATGCAATTTGTACTTTGAACTTAGTTAAAAGATTCTACAGGTATAATTAAAATAAGGACTTCGTTGGTCCAGAATTTGAAATTGTTTAATTTCAAAGCGTTATACTGTTTAGAAACGCATATGGGTTTACTGAAAAAAAAATACGTAGGACCTTCAACTGAATATTTTAGAAATTGAGTCCAGATCTAATAATTTCAGCCTTTAGAGAGACAATGCGTTTTATGTAATTCAGGTCACTGTTAGTTAACCGTAGAAATCATTACTTACAAAGCAATATAATTGCCAATCTTTTGCAATGGAAATTGACGTGACTGACTGAAAACAATTGAAAATCAATAGTTTTTTCTTCAAAGGAAATGCGAATAAAAATAATTAAAAATAATTGACCTTTTGATGTTTTATTTAAAAACTGCAAATATTAAATAAATTATTGATATTTAAATTATTTCAAAAACTTTCAAATGTGGAAGTTTCTATCTTCAATCTTAATTTTTATTCAGTATTGATACAACCCATGTAAACATTTCAAGCGAAATTCCTAGCAATACAATTTCTAGGAAAACTACTTCTAAGTCAAGATAAAATTTTCTCAAAGAGATATTTTTCTAAAAAGTTCATTCGATTTTATAGTATATTATATCACAAGTAGGATTAGGCACGTCTTTACACGGGGAGGTCAATGTTCAATATCGTCCTAGCGAACATTGAATTCCACGTGAAGACGTGTGTAACCCTACGAGTGATGTACGATATTTTATTAGAAATCAGTATGCTATGAGACTATAGGCCCCCTGAAAAGAATGCGTTAGATAGCCCTTTAACGAAATGGTGCGAGAACCTCCTATAAAGTGAGACCTTTTTGATAATGTTCATGATGACTGTCCAAACATTCTTCGGTTTTGTTTCCACCATTCGTCAACTTTCTCGAAGGCCAGCTCATATTTATCCTTTGAGTTTTTGGGTAGTAAATCTTGTTATGCTTCTTTCACTTCTTGATTCATGTTCAGTGCTGGGATTTTGATTGTTTTCTTTTTCATGATTTTGAGTGCAGGAAGACTTACAATTATATAGCATTTCGCGACGTTATTGCAGAAAATTGAAAATTTCACGGATTCTATTTTTTTGTATGAAAGCATACGATTGACGTGGCAGTTAGCTGTTTGGGTTGTGATTGGTAATCTCCTATGACGTGAAATTTTCAAAGTGGTTCGGTGCAAGACACAGTTATATATATATATATATATATATATATATATATATATATATATATGTGTGTGTGTGTGTGTGTGTGTGTGTGTGTGTGTGTGTGTGTGTGTGTGTGTGTGTGTGTGTGTGTGTGTGTGTACGGTACGGTTAGAGAATACAGGGCTATCTAACGCTCACTTTTCAAGGGGCGTTATAGGCTCATAACATGGTGGTTTCGAATAAATATATCTTAAATTACTTAATTTTAATTTGAGCAATTTATTTGCATTTGATGAAGGATCATTTTAAATCTTGACTCTCTCTTTCTGCTGACTCTGCACCCGGCTTAATTTTTTTTTAATCACTTCTCTGAAACTGCGTTATATGCTTTATCTACTGGCTTGGGATTAACTTTAAACCTCATAGATAAACATGTCTTTGATAAAGATATTTATAGCAATAATTTCATCCTCTTTGCTTAAGCAAGCAAGGAAGATGAAGTCTTAAGTTACTAGAGGTTATAAAATTTGCTATGTAAATTTATAAATTACAATCGAATGAATAATTTGCGAAATATCAGTAGAAAAAGTAAAGAACTCTGTTTCTTTTATTCATACAAAAGTTCAAACACTAGGTTAATAAATTCAGATTAAAATGTGATAAGTAAATAACAACAAAGTATATTATTTTAGATTTTTACACAGCAGAAATCGAACTAGGACAATTTTTCTTCAGCTCTACAAAAAACGAAGAAAAAAACAAATACCTTCTCACGAAATGAGAATGTAATAAACATTTTGTGGAATCACCGCATTAAACAAAATTCAGTTTATAGAATGAACAAGAATGCGAAGTCATGATTATAAATGAATAACCTCCAGACAAGTTGCAACAATCTCCAAATTAAATATCAGTGACAGTGATTTATACGACACTCATAATCTCTTATCAGGGATTATTGTTGCATCGTCACAATTCAATGTTTTCACTTTGAAGGCGTTTACAATTAACCAATTTTTTAAAATTTTCAATAAATATACAACTTTAAACCAAATTAAAAAGATGGAAAAAATAATACTCTTAAATAAACTCCCAACCTATTTCTTGACTATCTCCCAATTATTTAACAGGAATAGCAAACTTTTTCGCTCAAAACAATATAAAAAAATTCCAAATAAATTTCCGATCCGTCTTAAAAAGTGTTTCTATTAAAGACACTGGGATTTTAGATTTCGTATGATTTTCTGTTGATTGGTAAAGGAATTTCACAAAAATTCTGAATTTTTACAAGGAAAATGTAAAATTCATCTCCGAATTATTTGATCTAAAATATCAGGTTTTCCTAATGTAAAATTAGATTACACGTCCGATTGAAACTTTATAAACCATTTCGAATTTCAAAATAATTTAAAATTACACTGAAACCAGTTCTCGTCAGATCACTGAAGTTAAGCAGCGTTGGGCGCGGTTAGCACTTGGATGGGTGACCATTCGAGAAAACTGAGTGCTGTTGGCACATCGTGGGTGTGGTGAGCCCACACTTGTAGTTATTTACTACAAGTTATCAACCTAGAAACACTACCCGAATCGGGTAGTGTCACGCCTACCCCGAAAGGGAAATGGCTTAATGGTATACTACTACTACACCAGACTTTCGGTTTAACCTCAGTGTCGGGGTTTGCCGGCAAGATCAATTTTGGCTAAACCGAGGCTATCCAAACGTAAACATATAGGGTCGAAACCGTTTCCAATTGGAATGCATAATATTGCGTAATATACTCGACTGAGTACTTGCGCACTGAGGCCCTTCCAAGGCGAGAGTCGCAACCATCTCTCGCCCTGCCCGCTCAAAAACTGCGTGGGCCAGCAGTTCTAGGAATTGATAAACCGAAAATGGTTAAACCGAGAGTCTGGTGTAATTGATTCATACCAAAACTCTTTTACTCAATTTCAAATCCTATGTTTAAATATAGTTTCAGTCTCAAATATTCCATTTTTAACCCATTATGAATTGAAATTTTTTTATAAAAAAAAGAACATTTCTTCAATATTTAGAAATATTTAACTGTTTATTTGAAATGAGCAATTATAAATCAAATATTCAAAATTGAACAATTTGAAACTGAATTATTTCAATAACAATTGAACAATTACTGATTTCAAAAGATTTTAAATAAAAATAATTAAATTTTCAAATTAAAAAGTGTTTAATTTTAAACAATAAATTAAAAAATGTTCAATTTTTACCGTTTCTGGCTTAAAATTCCTTCAAAATTATATAATTTTCAACACTTGAAAATGTATTGATTCATTCTTCAATTTACACTTATTAAGCGTTTGAATACATTTTTTCTAAGATCCAATTTTAGAAGTTTAAAATTCAAAAGATTCAATTTCAAAACTCAGGACCATAATACAAACGGAAATTTACTAGACAATTTTTTTTTCCCAAATGCCGCATTTATAAATAACAAACTTCGAGGACAAAAAATAGCAAAAACGGCAGAAAAAAAACAACATAAGAAATGTCTCAAAGTTTGACTTTTTTTGCTGGCATTAGTATAAACAAATTTATTGTTTATTTATTTATTAATTCCCGGATATCCCGAATTTCCCCAGTCGCTAGACACCCCGACCTTTAGCAAAAGCTTAAAAAATCGACTATTAGTTCATTTTAAAGAAAGTTTTTAATATAGTAAAAAAATGACCATGTAATAGTAAAAAAGTAGCTTACTGCGCCCATTTGAATCGTTAGAACTTCACGTAATCAATTTCTATCAATCTGAATTGCAATAAGCACAAAAGTACTACAATAATAAAATTATTATTAAAATTTCAAAAAGAAATGTTGATATAAATTTTCAGGCTCTTTTTCAAAATTCCAGGAATTTTCCAGGTTCTTTATAAAAATTCCAGAACTTTTCCGGGTTTTGTAGCAACCCTGTGAGACTAAGGGGATTTGCTAATAATCTTCATTTTTCTTTGAAGGTTATTATGTATATTTTCATGGAAAGAACTCCAAAATTGAGCTTCTTTGGCTTCTTTTGCAAATTTCTCCTTTTCAGAGCTTCCTTTGCCTAAAGTAGCCTGAATAAGAATTTAAATGTGCTAAATTTCTAATATATCTTTTAAAAAATTGAATGTTCTACATCTTACAGCTTGGGGGATACGGCCTTCAAAATTGATTTTTTAGTGGAAAATCTGTCCCAAATTTTTGTTTATTTTATGTTTTATAAATTAGCTCATGTCCTGGTATCTCTCAGACATCCCAAGTTACAGCGTTCTGAAAAATCTTTTTTTTTTTATGAAATTTCGTCAGGTGTTGAGATTTTTCGAAATAACTTGTTTCTGGTTCACTTAATGTCAAATATTGTTTTTGCGATAGTAAAAATATGTTCAATTCCCTTTAAAACTAAAAGAAATTAATTTCAAGGCGATTAAATTTGCACAATATTAATAAAAAAGGAATAATAATCGACTTAACTTGAAATTTCTTTCTTTTAGTTTTAGAGGAGATTGTACGTATTTTTACTATCACCAAAACGACCTTTTACACGAAGTGTACCAAAAACAAGTTATCTACCTAAAAACTGTGGTGTCACGAAATATCTCGAAAATCGCGCAATCATTGTTGTTGAAAACCTGATTGGCTTTTCATTGCTTGAAGTTGTTTTATATCTTAAATTTGAAAACTAAATCTACAAAAATCTCTTTTAACAAGAAAAAAAAAATATCCTACATGTTTGATGTTAGTGCTTTTCGCTGGAAATTAGTATTTAAAAACAAGTATTTAATAGAAAATCATAAAGTTTCGTGGACTTAAAATTTCTAAAAATTTTAGGTTGTGTTAGTTTTTTTTCGCCGCAAATTAGCATTTTTAAACCAAAATCATCATCGAAATTCCCAATTTTTCAGAATTTTAGATTATCTTAGCGCTTTACACCGGAAATGGGTATTTTTAATCATAAATTATTATATTTCAAAGACGAAATTTTTTCAAAAATTTACGTTTGTCGGTTTTATTAGCCTTTTTAACGGAAATTGACATTTTTAAACAAAAATCATTACATTTTGAAGGTTCATCATTCATTATTTTCATTATTTTTTTCAATTAAATTTCAAAGAAGATTCACAACTTTATATTTTTAGTAAAAGTAAAGTATTTTTAGCAAAAAAAAACCATTAGATTTCAGAAAAAGATACATTTTTTTTGAACAATTGTAGGTTACGTTTTCAATATTGATTTCAAAAAAGATTGATAATTTTGGAATAATTAAGGTTATATTGTCGTTTTTCACATAAGATCGGTTTTTAAACCAAACCCATTATATTTCAAAGATTTAAAACAATTTGTAGTTACTTTATATTAGTTTTTTTCGTCGGTAATTATTGGTATGAAACAAAATTGGATTTAAAAGAATATTTTCAATTTTATAACAACTTTAGGTTATGCTGGTATGTTTTTCCTGAAATTGGTATTTTTAAACAAAAATCATTAGATTTAAATCCAATGAGTTGAAAATTGAAGAATATTGAGAAAAGAAGAAAAATTTTTATTGAATTTTTAACTGCTGGAAATTAAACTTTCAATTTTCAACAGCTTAAAATTTAACTTTTGAAAATTCAACTCCTGAATCCGCCATTACTCCGAACGCCGAATCGGTCCATAACAAAATGCGAAGAAGTCTATTTTTTCGAAAACGCTGTCCCCATTGGCAAATAAATATTCATCCAATGGACTCTCAGTAGGGAATTTATGAGATTAATAGTATGTTACATTACAAGGGATGAAACATAGCGATTGCAACGAGGACTGCATTCACACGAGTTGCGATCGTTGTGTTACATTCCGAGTAATGCATATTATTTTTCATAGCAATTCTATTGAAAATTCAAGTTTCGGTATCTGTAGATACATGGTGTTTGCATCCCTAGGGTTGAAACATTTTGTTTCAGCCCTAAAGTTTGACAACTCCGCGATGAAAAAAAATCCCAATTCTGACTTATCTCGTTGACAAACAAAAAACATTAGGCTTGAAAGAAGATTTAAGAAATGAAACCATTTTTTGTTACTTTATGTTACTGCTTTTTGTCTAAAATTGCTAAAATCATTATATTTCCAAGAATATTTACAATATTTGAACAATTAGAGGGTATTTAGCGTTTTTCATCCAAAAATGGTTACTTCAAACAAAAGTCATTTGATTTCGACTTCAAAACTTAAACTTACAATTTTGAACAACTTCAGATTTTGTTAGTGCTTTTTGTTAAAAATTTGTACTTTCGAACAAAAATGCAATGGTTTGGTTTTCTATATATTGTACAAAAATATTATATATTAATTCTAAAGTTAAGATATCAATTTTCATCAATTATAAAAAATATTGTCCTTGCTTTTCTCCTATATTATTTTAGATAATAGATACTATGGAATACAACAATTTTTATTTAAAAAATGCAATCTATTTTCTTATGAATAATTTTATACAAAGAAATCAGAACATGAAAAAGATTCACAATTAAAATTGCACAAGAAGGCTTAAAAAGATGTATGTTCTGGAAAAAAACGTAATTTCAAAAACAAATACTCAAGAAAGCAATTTTGTGTAACATAATCGTACAAAAGGAGTTAAAATGAGAGAAATAGGTTTCTAAATAAAAATTGTAAACGGCTCATTAGAGACAGTTGTATGTCAATTAAAAAAAGAGGGAGGAAAAAAAGGAAAGAGACAACCTAATCACCTCGCTCTCCTTTCTTTATTTTTTATCCGTCTTAGGCATCCTCATCAGGGAAATTGTATAGGAAACTATTAGGGAATATTTTTATGTTATGCTGATATTAATCAAAGAGTAGAATTGAATTTCAAGTTACATATTAAGGAACTGTTAATATTTTTTTATCTTTAATATTTCTGAGAAATTGTTGTACATATTTTTCGATTGTTTAAAATCAATCCCAAAATTTTTTAACAAAATTGAATTTTTTTTAAATAAAACTTTCATTAACATTTCAATCAAACAATCTTTAGGATTTCTTTAACTCTTTGTTTTTGTCCTTAAATCCAATAAAAGACGAAAACTCTTTTTTCAAAAATTATGCTTCATCACACTGGACACAAATTAAATTTTATTCTTCTGAATATATTCACTGATTTTAAAAGACGACTTTCTAGTTCAAGGACACAAAACAAACTGTGAAAATTCTCTTATTTCATCCTAAATTTGAAAAAAAAACAGGGAACACAACTTCATAGAAAAGAGATCGTGAAAACCAAATGTTAAAGAATCACTTCAGAGTCTGTATTTGAAATATTTTCCCTTTACAAAATAAAATTTTCACATTTTCATAGTGATCAAACAAGCTCATTATTTTAGTAAGTTATATGTGCTTAAAGTTTTCAACATTCAAATGAACGAAATTTTTTACTGATGGCTTTGCAAACTAGAAATAGTGCTAAAATATTAATTCATTTATATTGCAAATATTACATTACAAAAGAAGCTTATGATGCATTATTTTAAATTGTAGCTGGAACAATATATATATAGATAAAATAGAATTCAGAGAAGATAGTTCGTTCATTTGAACGTTCGGAATTTTAGGCACATTAATTTATTTTTTAAGAAAATTTTCTTATTTTTAAATTTCCAGCTAATATTCAACAAAATTTACTTTAAAACGATGTCTTCAGAAATATCAAATATTATTTTGATAATTGATAAAATAAAAATCGTAAATAATTGAAATATAATATAATTATACTGTTTGTGTACATTTTGTTGAGTTTTTGGAACTCATCAATTAGGGGTGGGTTTTTGGGTTCCGGCCGAGATGTTTGGCGACCACCATTATTCAGGGGAGCAAAAAGGAGAATTTTTCAGGATGTCAGATACCTAAGATTGTATTAACTTCTGGCTGTTTTTGTCGATTTTCCGAACTTGAAAAAATCGGGTTTCATTAGGGGTGTGGTTTTGAGATCCGGCCGAGATGTTTGGCCGCCGCCATTGGTCGGGGGATGATTTTTATGAATTTTTTATGCTATAAAATAACCGTAAATGTATTAACTTCGAACTGAATTGTACATTTTGTTGAGTTTTTGGAACTTATCAATTAGGGGTGGGTTTTTGGGTTCCGGCCGAGAGGTTTGGCGACCACCATTATTCAGGGGAGCAAAAAGGAGAATTTTTCAGGATGTCAGATACCTAAGATTGTATTAACTTCTGCCTGTTTTTGTCGATTTTCCCAATTCGAAAAATCGTTTAACAATAGGGGTGGGTTTTTGGGGTGCGAGCGAGGTTTCTCAACATCAAAAAATTTCGTCTGGTGTTGAATCCTAACGGTCAGACTTATTACATTGTTGAATATATATTAAGTTTATCAACTTTGTAGTCGACTTTGCTGTGACACCTACGGAGATCACTTTAGGGGTGGTTACTCAACCCCCAAATTAAAAATTTGGCGATATTTTTGCATGAAATATATTTTTATATTGCCAAAAACAATTTCAGCAAAAAAAATTTCGTTAAAAAAATTTTTTTTTTCATCGTTCATATGAACGTTCAGAACTTTTTGGTCATGAATTAATGCGAATAAGCCATACACGGAACATCCTTCTCGCAACCATACTTATAATTTTTTAGATTGATTTTAAACAATTGAAAAATGTGTACAACAGTTTCTCAGAAATATTAAAAATGAACAAATTTTAATAGTTCCTTGATAAGTAACTTTAAATTCAATTCTACTTTGAACGTAACACACAAATATTCCCTAGTAGTTTCCTATAAAATTTCCCTGATGAAGATGCCTAAATGCCCTCGAAACATGTTGGATCCTGGTAGTATAAAAAATACGGATAAAGAAAAAAGAAAGGAGTGCGAGGTGGTTTGGTTGCCTCTTTTCTTATTTACAATGTTATTTAGAAACATATTTCTCTTATTTTAACTCCTTTTGTGCAATTATGTTACACAAAATGACTTTCTTAAGCATTTGTTTAAAAAAACCTGGTTTTAAAGAACAGACTTCTTTTTAAGCCTTATTGTGCAATGTTGTTGCACAATTTAACTGTTTTAAGTTTTTTTTTAATGTACTTTCAAATATTTACTAAACAGACATTAAGCCATAGACCCTGTTGTCGGTCTCTAGCGTTTGGTTCCTTTTACCGTTCTCAAAAGTTCGATTCTTGGTCAACCCTAAAATTCCTAGTTGAATTATACATGGAATTTTGTACAGTGCTGGAACTATTGTCTCCAATACGTTTTTTGCTCCAAACGGAGAGTGTATACAAAAAAATTAATGGGAGTAAACAAAATACACCAAAAACTCTTTCCTCAAATGAGAGCAAACCCTAAACTATTCGATTGACGGTAGCAATTTATTTAGGCGACTATCATTATCAGGATTTGTCTAAGATTTTTTGTATTCCTAAACAAGAGTTCGAGGAAATCGACTCGGGGAATTCCGTTCGACCTTGACATTCTTGAATGGAATGTGACGTCGTTGAACCCCGGAAGTGAAGAGGGGGAAGAGACAGATGCCAATAAATCGATAGAAGAGTGAATTATTAATTTATTTATTATTAAAAAAAGTGGTTGGAATCGAGTGGTATGTCAACGATGGCTGATAGCCCTGACAGTTCTCAGCACTCGAAGGGAATACAAATTCGAGGGTAAGAAAGTCACCTACCGTATGTCCGTCGATCGTCCTCGCATTTTCGATGACACTCGTTAATTTTTCTGTATCATCTAGCAGAACTTTATTCGTATACCTCTTCTCAAACAAAGCCATTGATTATTAATCCCAATGAGCGCAGGGCCCGTGTGGGGCGAGCTGCGAGTTTCCGTCGCGTAATTTTCGCGCGGCGCCATATATGACGCGCCTTAACTTCATCTCAACATGGATTAACTCAGGTTGCACTATTATCACTACTCCCCGATTATTATATCACACGTAACACTTGCCAAGTGCAAGACAGTTATCGATAACACTAGGACGCAACAAACTCGTTTTGACTTTGACGATTCTGACAGCCATGACCGCCATGACACTTTGCAGTACCACCAACACCAACGTACAGGCAAAAAATTTATAGTATTTCAAGTTGGGTGGGGAAAATCCAAGATGTCTGCAAGCCGAGGGCCAAACAGTAATACCAATCGCATGAGACGCAACTTGAGTTTTGCAATACATTTGAAAAAAAATTATTTTTCACCACAAATTTAATTAAATATTGGTTTTAAATGTTTTAAACTTATATTTAATTAACTAATAAAATCGATAATTTTTTGCATAGATTTTATTATTTAGTTTTAGTGGAATAGATTTTGAAAATTAAAAAATAATATCCAAATACACTTATAATATTTTTGATACACTTATGGTGAACAATAATTTGTTTCCAATTTATTAATAATATAAAGTTTCGTATCAGGCAATTGGTATTATCAAAGGTACAAATAATTTATAATAAATGGAAGAGGATATGAGTGTCAGTGGACTCTTGACGCCTGGAACAAAAGATCTTGATTACTAATGGGCCCAGGTGGGGAACTTTTCATGATTACTTTGTGAGGCTTTTCAACTGGGGTGATAGCTAGAGAGATTGTTCAGCGACCTGGGTCGGAGCAGTGTGGCGGAACGAACGTGTTATTTAAATAAATATCACGGGAATTCTAGATCAATTAAAAAATCTATACCTCCTCCCCCACATTACTCCCTTCCTCACCGAGTGAGTCACGCTTACCCCGAAAGGGATCCTAATGGTATAATAATAATTATTATAAACGATATTATTGCTTGGCCCCGGCGTGCAGACATCTTGCTATCTGTGGCATGACGACATTTTAATTTTAATTTCAATTTTAATTTTAATTTTAATTTTAATTTTAAATTCAATTTCAATTTCAATTTCAATTTCAATTTCAATTTCAATTTTAATTTTAATTTTAATTTTAATTTTAATTTTAATTTTAATTTTAATTTTAATTTTAATTTTAATTTTAATTTTAATTTTAATTTTAATTTTAATTT
>CAKNYM010053335.1:288339-308876 GCA_932195095.1 Andricus curvator | reverse complement strand
AATTTTAATTTTAATTTTAATTTTAATTTTAATTTTAATTTTAATTTCAATTTCAATTTCAATTTTAATTTTAATTTTAATTTTAATTTTAATTTAATTTTAACTTTAATCGTCTTTCAGTAATCTGTCACTCTCGTTTAAATATGTATAAGATTTTATCCCAGCAGGAATTAGAAGCAAAGAGAAAAATTAATAAGTTAATTGGGATTTTATATCATAAGAAATTAAAAGACTTAAAAGACATTATAAAATTCGGAGTCTTTTACCGATGTCTTCCATTTTCGACACAAATGCATTTTGAAAATAGTTACTATTGAAAATTCGTCAACTTGCCTAGTTTTGAATGGTAATAGTTAAAAATCATAAAATTTTGAACATTTTTTTGATATAGGTCTATCTTGAAGATTTGCAATTGTGGATCCTTGATTTTTTTTATATAGTTTCTATTTTAAAAATTTACAGTTGAGAACACTTAAATTAAAAAACTTTTAAAATAATAATTCTTAAAATTTGATGATTTTGAAGTTCAAAAGTAATTTCTCAATCACTTCTTCCTCATATGATTACTTTCTATAATCAGAATGTTGGCATTCTGATTATAGAAAGTAATCATTTCAAGAAACAGACTTTCAAATCGCATGAGATTAGTAAATATAAGTTTTTCATTGCCTTATTCTTTAAACTTGTATAATTTGTTTGTATATAAGATTTTACACTTTTCATAGATGGTGATTTCTCATTACACCAAACACTTTCAGCCATGGTTTCAATGATGACATCCTTTGTGCGTTGAAAAGGCATCCCTGTAAAAAGGAGAGCATTGAAGTAGATTATATGGCATTGAAAAAATCGTACACTTTAATGCCTATAAATCCAAACAAATTTCGTTTTTGTCCGAATGCGCTTCATGGCATTATACAGTTTTCGTTCGAAGCATTTTGAATCACACAAAAAAATTATGGCATTAAAGTGGCTTCTTTGTGATGCCGTTGATTTAATGCCATTAAATGCACTTGAATGACCGTATCAGTTTAATGCCATGCAATGCCTTTAGCGATCGAAGGTATAGAATGAAACTAATGCCGTTCAATTTTGTTGAATTACCAAATAAGTCGAATGCCATTTAATGCTTTTTCCGACCGGATATATCGAATACAATCAATGCATTCGAATGCCGTTAAATCAACATTCGGACAAAAACGGAATTTGTGTTGATTTATAGGCATTAAAGTGTACATTTTTTTCAATGCCATATAATCCACATTAATGCTCTCCTTTTTACAGGGATAACCTTCTGTTTCAGAAGATACCTGTCGATACAAATACTGACATCCCGGAGAACAACTAACGTTGTTTCTTGTAGTACAAACGGATAATATTTTTGGGTTTCTTGAATCTGCTCCATAGCCACTATATAATCTCCAAAAGATGTAGTCATATGTATACTGAAATTTCCACAGTCGATGCATTGCTGCTTCTCTTGACCATCAAAGAACAGTGAAATGAGGTTGAAGTAACTTTTGAATAATTTCCACTCTTCAGGATTCAGGATTATACTTGCACGAGGATGACTAACAGGTTCACTGATGAGGAGAGCTTTCCGTCTTTTCTAAAATCAGCACCAATGATAATTTGTTTTGTGAATGATGAATTCAGATTGTATGTAGTTGCATGTAACTGTAACATTTGATTTCGAGGTGTATGATACATGATGATGATGTTGATGACCCTAAAGGCTTTCAAACACTGAGCGATATAGTTGAAAACTGTGCACTTTATATAATCTTCTTCCTAAATTCGATGGAATTGAAGAGTCCACCCAAATACACCATTTCGAGGTGTTGATCTTCACAGGCTTTCTTCGTTTACATAAACAGGTTTTCATCCTCTTCAAACAGTTTTTCAATTCTTTGAGGTAGAAAAACGGAGAATTTGTTTTCTATGAGTACGAGCGTTCGCATTCCATACTTTGTTTTAGCTTTCTTGGTGTCTGTTATTTCGTATCCTTAGTTAACTTCTAGGTCTGTCAGCTTCTTTATTCTTAGAAGAAAGTCTTCACTGAGAGCGTTTTTGTTTAATTTTGCGAAATCCATTTTTTTCACTGCTTGTTATCTTCAAGCTTCACAGTTTGAAATTCCCTTGTTAGAGCTTGTAAGATTCTTCGCACTTGTATCACTTGTTTCAGTTCTCGAATGTTCTTCAGAAACACGTTTAAACAACTTTTCAGCTCTTGCTGCTTTTCTTCCTTACAATCTGACATCTGCCAAAAAACTGATGAAAGAGAAGAGCTGGTCTCCTTTTATAGACGCTTACCCCCCTCTACCAAATTTCTGGAGACTTCTGCACAGTATTGCATTATATGATGCAACAATGTTCTAGAACCTTCTACATTATAATCGTTACACGTAAAATTCGTTTCTCGAAATTGCACAATATTGCATCATATGACGCAACAATGTTCCAGAACGTTCTACATCAAGAAACACGTAAAATTCGTTTCTCGAAATTGCACAATATTGCATCATGTGATTCAACAATGTTCTAGAACGTTCTACATTATAAGCGACACGTTCGGAATATAATTTTGAAACGAAAAATGTAATGCGTCATTAAAAATGACCTTGAAGTTGTTTACGAAAAAAAACTCTTCTCAGAAAGTGCGCAATGTAATTTGATGACGTCATCAAGAATATTCTAGAATATTTTGCGCATTAAATGAATGTTTTATTATTAAGAAAGCAATAAATCATCCTTGTTTTTCTCGTAATAACCTTGAACGTGTTTACATGAATTCGGCTCTCACAAAGATTTTTTCATTATTTTTATCATATGTGAGGAAGCGATAAATGAAATTTATATAGACAAAACAGGATGTCATACATAGCTCTCCATATCAAATTTCACATATATACACCTGCATCTTTTGTGCATTAAATGAATGTTTTATCTATAAGGAAGCAATAAATCATCCTAGTTTTTCTCATAATAACCTTGAGCCTGTTTACATGAATTCGGCTGTTAAAATTACGCAATATTATTCTGTGGCGTCATCAGAACCCTTTGAGGATGTTCGAGAAGCTCCAGGACCCTCCTAGAATGTTATAGAAGCTTATAAGAATGGTCTTCATGCCAGCCTCGCACGGACATACACACACATTCCCCATTGATAAAAATCCCGACAGTTTATAATATTATCGAATTTGAAAATTCCCGAATAATAAAATTGCCGAATTATAAAATATCCGAACTAGAAAATTCCATAATTATAAAATTCCCGAATTTAAACAAATAACATTTTATAAAATAAATATGATTTATTTATTAAAGATACAATAATCAAATATTTGTCATGTTTAAAGTTTCTAAAATTATTGTTTGAATTAAAAAGAACAATAATTGGAAACAATCTTCTTCCAGAAATTATTTTTCGGGATTTTTCAGTCGTCCCAATTTTTTTTCAACTATTGTTTTAAATTCAAACAATAATTTCAGAAACTCCAAACATTCAAAATAATAATTCTTTTCATAGAAATATTTGAGGATTAGATTTTTAATAAATAAATAATATTTATTAATAAAAATTAATTTCTTACATTTGGGAATTTTCTATTTCGGATATTTTATAATTCGGCAAATTTCTGTCGGGAATTTTATTATTCGGGAATATTCAAATTCGGTATTATTATAAACTATTGGGAATTTGTTATTCGAGAATTTTCCAATTCGGGAATTTTATTATTAGGAAATTTTATTATTCGGGAATTTTCAAATTCGGGAATTTTATTAATCGGAAATTTTATTATTCGGAGATTTTCAAATTCGGTAATATTTCGAACTGTCGGGAATTTTCCAATTCGGTAATATTATAAACTATTTGAGAATGTTATTATTCAGAAATTGTATAATTCGGAAATTTTATTATGCGGGAGTTTTCCAATTCGGGAATTTTACAGTGTCGGGAATTTTATTTTTCATAACATGAAATGTCTAACTGTGCGGAGCCTGGAGCTCCACGCAGGGACGCGGCGAGCAGTGGGGGAAGTGTTGGGAGAATAAAAGGAGCAGAGGAGTCAAGCTGCCATGCCGCTTCGCACGCGTTCAAAGACTCTTTTTCGATCATTTATATCTTGTGAAATAATGCAAATAGAAAATTTCTGATTGCACCCCTAGAAAGATCAGTTAAAGAACTTACAGAATCCATCATAATCCGAAAATCGATTTTTTGCCTAGTTACTAGTAGATCCCTTTTCTCGGATTGCGTGACGTATAATTCCAAAGTCATCAATATTGTTAAGCACTTTAAAGCATTCTTCACTTATATTGCAGGATTTAATTTTCAGGATTATCTATTTTTTTTTTGAAGATTCCAATTGAAAATATCGCTATTTCCGGCTAGTTTTTTCCCAGAAAATATATGTAAAATCTGAATACAAAATTTATGATTTAAAATATTAGAAACTTAGAAATTTTTGAATTTCGTACAAAATCAGCCAATTTGAATTTCGCGGCCGAATGGCAGGCCTGTATAATTCGGGCATGCGAAGTACGCTGGGGGCGGTGCCTATTTCAATATCCAATAGGAAGTTGGCGGGCACTTTTAAATACGAAAATAACTACATTATTATTTTTTAGCAGAATTCAAATTAAAAGTAATTTCTCGCGACTGGAAAATGTAGGCTATTAATTAGAGTTTAAATAATAACACCTAATTGTTATAAAATAGAATCTGTAATGAAAAATGTATGAAAGGTTGTGTCTCCAGCCCCAATCTGATGGAAAATTATGATTATTATATTATAACATTTGTTTCTTGGGCTGAGAAAAACTTCAGAAAAACCTTGCCAGTGTTCAAAAACTATACTCACGAGAAATTCAAATTAATATCTTTGGATTTGACTAGTAAGAGAGAGAATTAATATCAAGTACTCTTGCATGTCGGTGATATAAAATATTTTTCTGAGATCAAGCATCATTATTTTATTTTCCTTATAGTAAATCTGCTGAAAAATAATAAAGTATTTCTGTATTTAAAAGTGCCCACCAACTGCCCATTGGCTTTTGAAATAGGCACCGCCTTCAGCGTACTGCGCATGCCAGAGATATCCACGTTGTTCTGCCATCACTGGTTTTACCTTGCTTTTTGTTAACATCTGATTGGTCGCCCTTAATTCTTAAGTTACAACAGGTTACGTCAGGTTGCGTCAATCGAAAATCCCGGAACGTGTACTATTTGCGCTTGATCCACTCCGTGGCTTGATCCAAGATAATTCAACCATCTTTATGCAATCTTTTCTGTCATTATAGCAGCCGTCCGTTAAAGTGAGTGAACTAGAGTCAACAAAAGGGGCCCGAAGTGTGTTTTAAATCTCATCTAAGAACAAAGTTGTTTTCATTTTGAAACAAGGGAGTTTCGCCCGAAATGGTGGTCCCGAAAAGGGTCGAAAATTACTGACCTTCGCCGTAAGGCTGTAATGTAAATTGTTGATTGCAAAATTGAAACTGTTGTTCACGGAAAGTTTTTGTGATAAATGTCGGAGCAGTAAAACGTGACATAAAATTGTAAAGTTGGGCCTGATTTATTAATTCAATATCCCGAATCTAAATTATAACCTCAAAAAAGTTCTCGCGAGTCGTGAAACCATAAACCCCGCGTGAACCGATACCCGTGAATGAACTGCAAAAGGTCATTTTCCTTCGAGTGTTTTGACTTCCTTAAAAAGTCTGAAAACAAATGACCTGTGAAGCAGAATCTGTCGAGTGTGTAATTGTTGGAAAACAATAGAAAACAAAAAAAAGCGAACGATTGTTAACACAATACTGTCAATTTTTGAATTTTCTCATTCCTGAACTAAGGTTAGTGAAAAGAAGGGGTGCGATCTAATTTACGACTGCACTCAAGATTAATAAAATTAAGTATACATTCCTTTTTCCGACCCACTTAATGGCTTTTTCAGTTTCTTCTGTTAAGGTCGACCTTGACCTTTCTTAACCTATCAATACTTAGGGCTCTAAGCCTCAATTTATTTATTTAATTCTAAAAATTATCTTATGAATATTTGTCAATTAGAAATAGTTTCCTCAGTATTCTTTTTCCATTTGATTATTCATGATATCGATTTTTCTTTTCGGAACAAGGTTATAAACCTCATTCTTTTCATATATTATCAGGGTGTTTGGCGGATTGAGCAACCAGGAAAACCACGGTGATTTGATTGAACTCGGAAAACTCGGGAATTTTGTTTAGGACCGGGAATTTTGTTCTTTTTATCGAAAAATCTATTTTTTTCTAATTCAGAATGTCAGATTAGGTGGGTGAAATCCAAGATGTCTGAAAGCCGAGGGCCAAACAATAGTAAACATTTGCAAGTTATTTTGTTTTTCTATAATTCGCGAAAAAGTGCCAGTTTTTCCACCTGTTTTTGGTGTAAAAAGTTACCGATTTTTGCTCGATGACGTGGCGCATGCGCAGTGCGGACCTTTCCGGGCAACAGTGACAAAAGTGGACAGATGCAGTGGAAAAAGTAAATGGACAGTGATAAAAGTGAGGCACAGTGGAAAAAGTAAATGTTATTTCGGGTGGGTTCGTGCTGCCTCGGGTGGACTCGTGCATCGTGCGCAGCCAACTTCATTCTATTTTCCGACTGTCGTCCCTAACCTAAAAGCAATTTCCTGAAAAGTCTCGAGTTGTGTATTTTGTATGTACTTTTGTCACTTGGCAAAAGCAAAAAAAACCGTCATAGTTTCTCCGAAAATACTGTGCTTCGTTTTTTTCACGAAAAATCGGAAGTTTTGAAGCCCTCAACTTTATGGGCCAACTATTCAATTGTGAGAACCAACTTATTATTACTGCCGTATTATTGCCATGGTTTTGATAATTGCCATTGTCATTGTTGCGTCAATCGACAACAAATCGCCTTCTTTTTACACAAAAAACAGGTAAACAAAAACTAGCACTTTTTTACAAATTATAGAAAAAGTATCGTGTCCCACACATTGAAAAAGCGACGATTTAAAACTCGTGTGATAGCCACCCTCGCTCCGCTCGGGTAGCTAACTTCACACTCGTCTTAAATCTCTCGCTTTTTCAACTTGTAGCACAATATACTATTATTCACTTGGAAAAAATGATTTTTTACCACAAGTGTATTTGGATATTATTTTTCATAGGGTTTTAAAGTTTCATGAAACTTTGAAAACGTTTCAAAGTTTCAAATATTAAGACGGGAAGATTTTAAGTATTTAAAAAATGCTATTAATTATTAAATTTAAACATTTAATTATGTAATAATATTAATATGATATCAATATTAATATTAACACGAAAATTAACTTTATTTTTTTAGCAAAATTTCCAGTTTTCTACGCTACTATTTTCAAAGTATTAAAAAATAAACAAAATTCATATCTATCGCAGGCTTAACAATCTTTTTCATTTTCTCCTATTTTCATTTTTTTCTTATTTTGCACTCAAACGCGTACTGAATTAATAAAACTCAATCAGAAAAATCCAACTATTTTCCGTTGAAACTTGATTCTTTTTGGTTGAAAAGATTATTATTATGTTTTTGGCTGTGCATTCATCTTTTTGGGTTGAAATTTTATTTATTTTGTTAAAATGTAAATATTTTGTCGAAAATTCAATAATTTTGTTAAAAAGTCACCCTTTATGATGAAAACTCAACTGTTTTGGTTCAAAAATCCTTTTTTGGAAGTAAAGTTTTTCAAAAACATAAACTTAAAAAAGTCAAATTGTGTAAAAAAATTGCATAAGAAGGCTCACAAAGAAGTATGTTTAAAAAAATGGAAGTCAATTTGAAGAAAGAATACTTCAAAGACAAAGATTCAAGAAAGTCAATTTGGGTATGGGTTGAAAATTCAACTGTTTGGTTAAGTATTGAATGTTTTCAATAAATTCGTCTTTTTAACTTAAAAATTGAACAAATTGGTAGAATTTTGTTTATTTTCTTGAACGGCAAATCTTGTTCGTATAAAAATTCATCTATCTTCGTAGAAACATCAATTTCTTTTGTTTAAAAATGCGATTGTTTGGTTGAAAAAATATATATATTTTTTTTTGATGAATTCAACTGTTTCTGATTTAAAATAAAAATATTTTTGGTTGAAATATCGACTATTACATTTTTTTTTAATTCATCTTCTATATTTTTTAGAAATTGATTTTTTTTACTGAAAATTTAACGATTTCAATTGATGATTCATCATAAAGTTGAAGATTTATCATAAAAGTTTTACATTATCTTCTTGATAGAAAATTCATCTATTTGGTTGAAGATTCAACTATTTGGTTGAAAATAAATATTCTTATTAAAAATTAATACTTTAGGGTAAAAAGTCGACTGTGTTTTTTATAAAATTCTTTTTGGCTTAAAAAAGAACAGTTTGGTTAAAATGTGAGTTATTTCTGAATTGAAGACTCGTTTTTGGTTGAAAATTCGACTCTTGTTTAATATTCGTCTTTTTGGTTTAAAAATTCATCTCTTTTGCTAGAAATTTAATCTTTTTGGTTAAAAGTGCAACTGTTTGGTTCTACAAATTTTAGTGTTTTATTAAAATTTCAATAAAATTTAATAAATATTTTTATGACGTTGGAACGAGAAAGTTGGAAAAATTCGAAGACATCTCGTCTGTAGGAAATTAATAATTAAATTCAAATGAATACCGATATGGCTGTTTGCTAAAAAGTTGAACACTTTAAGTCACTTAAATCAAAGTACAATTTAGTAAATTTTCAAAATCTTAGGCGACTTCGTTTAGAAATTATACATAAAAAGTACGCAAAATGTCTTGTCACGTACTGGTCCCAAATTACAAATTTAAAATGAAAAATTGTCAAATAATAACACCATTTTTTTAGTATTTGATATTCACCGATATCACTTATATTCAGTTGAAAAAGAAGAAAATCAAGAGTAGAGTTTAATATTTTTGACTTAAGGATTTTAAAAATCACTTCAAAGTTTGTCCACCAATTTTTTTTCTTGTCACGCTGCATTGCTATTTTAGGTAGAACTCGAAAATAATTATTGGAGCTATTTATAATGCGTTGTAAAATTGTTAATTTGATACTTACGAAATTTGTATTATAGTTAAAAATCAATTTATTAACGTTGATTCCAAATTACTTAATAATGATAACTATTTTTGCATAATATTTTTTATAAAATATCCAGCAACGCTCCATATTTATTTATCGTACAGTAAAATGAAAGGGTTTTTTGAAACGCTGTAGTCAAAATCAAGTAAATCGTGAAAATAGTAATTTTTCTTATATTTAAAAATATTTGTATCTGTTGTGCATATGTATTTGTATAAGCAATTTTTCAATTAAAATATAAGTTAAATATTAATACAAAATATTTGTATTTCATAGTATCTTTTATCTAAAATAATAGAAAAGAAAAGCAAGGACAATATTTTTGATTAATGTTTCTGAAATTATTGTTTGAATTTCTAATAACAATAATTTAAAAACATATCTCTGAATGCAATTTTTTTCAATTATAGTTATTTTAAATTCAAACAATAATTTTAAAAGCTTTAGACATTAAAAAAAATTTTTATAAAAATATTTGATCATTGTATTTTTAATAAGTAAATAAAATGTATAACAAAAAAATTTAATTGTTTAAATTCGGGAATTTTCTAGTTCGGATATTTTATAATTCGTCAATTTTTTGTCGGAAATTTTATTATTCGGAAATTTCATTATTCGGGAATTTTATTATTCAGGGAAAAAACTCATCGACAAAGTGAGTAATGAGATGATCCTCAAAGAATGTGGTGTGGAACAGACACTAGTTGACATATGTGAAAGAAATTTTCTAAGATGGTATGGGCATATTGAAAGAATGAAAGATGAACGACTAACGAAACAAGTGTATCAAGGTAAAGTAAATGGCAGTGTGCCCAGAAGCAGGCCGCGGAAAGAATGGTTAGAATGTATGAATGAGACCCTAATTCGAAGAGGCATAAGAACCCATAGAAACACAAGAGCTTGGATGAGAAAATGCATGGGCGTGAAGGAAGCTAGAGAAATATGCCAGGACAGAAAAGTCTGTCGACAAATAGTTTATAAAAAGAATGTGAATAGAGTAAATGACGCCTGAAACAAAAGACCTTGGATACTAATGGGCCCAAGTGGGGAACCGCACATGACGACTTTATGAGACTCTTCACTTGGAGTGATCGCTAGAGAGATTGATCAGCAACCTGGGTCGGAGCAGTGTTGCGGAACGAACGTGCTATTTAAATAAATAACACAAGAATTCCAGATCAATATAAAAAAAATCTATACCTCCTCCCTCATCCCGAAAGGGAAATGGCTTAATGGTATAACAAAATTTTCCAATTCGGGAATTTTATTTTTCGGGATTTTTCACTCCCAATATTTACAGTATTTGAACAATTATGTTAGTATTTTCTTCGGAAATTGGTATTTTAGAAAAAAAAATGCAACGATTTGATCGCCTATACGAAAATATTATGTATTAATTTTGAAGTTAAAATATTTCACTTCGAAAATTGCATGAGACAAAACAAAAAAATAATCCCGCGCGCAGCCCGCGTGTTTTTTTTCTAGTTAAGAGATATAATTAACATTAAAAGAACTTAAGCCATCACAGTCGATGTCATACTCGAGATCGGTAATGTATGTAGTTTGAATTAAAATGTATCAATTCAATCTGTGACTGAGGATAAGTTTGGTACGTGTAAATAAACAATTGCCAAATTAAAAAAAATACATCTTTAAATTGGTTGGGCGACAAAAATCTGGTCGGGAAAACCCCAGGAATTTCAAAATAACTGATCACTAGACACCCTGAATATTTTGAATTTGTTTTAAATTGAAGTTTTAAAATTCAACATTTTGAACGTTTTAGAATCAATCGACAATTAATTCAATAATTTCAAATTGAATTTGGATGTAGCATAAAAAAAATGTATTTATTTGTTCCAGGGCTTTTACTGCAAGACGAGGAACTACCGATGAGTTCAGAAAATATGGAAAATCCTGAAATCTTCTCGAAAGAAATGAAGCCAACCACAGAAGATAACGAAGTAAGCGAATCTCGAGAAATAAGTCTCGAGGAAAATGTACCCACAGACGAAGCTTCAGAAAGTAATTCAAATGGCGAGGAACAAGTGACGACCCCTAAATTCTCTAAAGTGAATTCTTCGAATTCCCTAAGTTCTCCCGTAGACGAAAAAGCAACCGAAGCAACGGAAGAAATAGGGGACGATTATGGCTGTGAACACTACAAACGAAAGTCGAAATTTGTGGTGAGTGCCTAATATTTACTCTCTTCGTGCACGGACTTCATAAAATACACAATTTTTGGTTCAGACTTTGTATTAATGACACCCATCCATTTTACGATCATACATGTCGACCGTAATAGCTTACAATTTGTACAATATACAAATTTCGATTACACAGTACACATTGTGTGTCGAATACATTGAAATTGCATAATTAACAGTTACTCAAAAACAGGAGGTCGAAAATAATTGGTTTCCTAACTTTCCTTCTTTCCATTTTACTCTTGCCATATTTGTTGCAAGTGCAGATCATTTTAGATTGAAGCGACATAATTAAATTTCTCAAAGTGAGGATTAAAAAATTCAACACTGATATTAAATTCTTAAAACTAAACAATGTTAAAGTCAGATTTTGTATGAAACATCAGGGTTGCTGTAGGTCACGGAATTCTTAAAAATCGGGAAAAGTCAGGGGAATTTAAAACTGACCAGAGAAAGTCTGAAAGAAACAGGGAATTTTCGATAAACTGAAGTTGAAGTTTAGGGATCGCCCCCCCCCCCCATTAGAATGTCTTATTCAGATTTTATGAACTCAGGGAATGCACATACATATAAATCCTGTTAAATAAACGTGGAACCTTAATGAAATTAGATTTAGAAAAGAAAGTGTGTTAATAACAAGTAAGTCTTACAAACATATAATTTTTTTGTTTTCTAATCTTTCAGTTGTTATCTTGTTGTTACAAATTTTATTCTTTGGTTGAAAATTCAACTATTTTGTTGAAAATTCTTCCTTCTCGGTTGAAAATTAACTTTTTTGTTGAAAATTCATATTTTCGGTTTCCAAATTCAACTGTTTTATAGAAAATTCGTCTTTTTGAGTGAATTCAACTGTTTATGCTTAAAACTAAAATATTTTTTGGTTGAAATATCATCTATTACATTTTTCGTTGAGAATTCACATTTTTTAGTTGGAGATTCTACTACTTAGTTGAAAGTGGAACTACTTTGTTGAACATTCATTTTTTTGGTTGGTGATTAATTTTTTTAGTTCAGTAAGCTTCATTCTTTTGCTCAAAATTGAACTATATTATTGAATTTTTTCCAGTTGAAAATTTAGCTATTCCGTGTTTGGTCGAAAATTTATATTCTTTAGTTAAAAATTCAACTTTTTGGTTGAAAATTCAACTATTTTGTTACGAAAATTAATTTTTAAACTGAAAATTTAATTATTCCATGTTTGGTTGAAAATTCATCTTCTTAAGTTGGAAATTCAACTGTTTGGTTGAAAATTCATGCATGTTTCTGATAATTCTTTTTTTTGTGGTAGAATATTTATCTTTTTGGTGAATAATTCATATTTTTGTTAGAAAATTTCTTTCTTTGAGTAAAAACTTAAATCTTTTTTTGAAAATTCTTTTTTTTTTTTTTGTTAAAAATGATATTTTTGACTGAAAATTTAACTGTTCTATTTTTGGTTGAAATTTTTTGATTGAGGATTCATCGCTTTATTTTAAAATTTATTGTTTTGGTTGAAAAATCTTTTTTTTGTTTGTTGAAAATTCGTTTTTTTTGTTGAAAATTAATTTTTTCAACTGAAAATGTTACTATTATATTTTTGCTTTTCCATTTGTTAGAAATTTTTGTGCAAAATTCGTCTTTTTGGTGTGAAAATTTAACATTTTGGATGAATTTTTTTCGTCATTGACTGAAAAATCTTTCTTGGTTGAAAATTCAAGTGTTTTTTTGAAAAATCTTTTTCGTGTGAAAATGAATCTGTTTTGGTTAAGAATTCAACTACATTATTGAAAATTCGTCTTTTTGGATGAATTTAACTGTTTTTAAATATAAAATCAGGAAATTTCGAAGTTGAGATTTTGTAACAACCCTGAACATTGTAAACTTAAATGTTAGTAATTGATTGACTTCTAAACAAAAAATAAAAGAATTGGAAAATCGCACCTTGTCCTACAAGTGTAAAATTTTAGAATGTTGTTGATGTTTAAACATTAAGCATTCTATTTGTGCACGATTCGTGCTATAAAAATAGTTTAAATAAGAATTTTACCTGTGAAGAAACGTATTGGAGATTCTCAGATCGTACAGAATTTCGCAAGATTATAGCGTACAATAAAAAGGCACGTGCGAACCACATGTCTTACGTCACCATAAAGTAGTTGATATTTCCTTAAATTGATTGACTCCAAAATTACCATCCATAGAAACAATATTTCGTGAACGAATTAATGGATTGTTATTATTTTCGGTTCAAAATAATCTTTACCGTTTGACTTTTTTATCTTTTCCGTATGGTGGGCTTCCTATTTGGCTTTTATAATATAATTAAAGAGGAAATAAATGCCGAGGGAGGAATAAATTGACAAAGTACTCTTTTCGTTGTGCGAAATACGCGGGAGTAACTACTTGCGGTAGGTCAGCTCTAGTTTGTTTTTACGTATTAATGAATTTAAAAGTATCACAATTGTGCATTCTTTGATTCTTCTATATTTTATCCTTTTTAATTAGAAGTTTTCCATTTCCGGACTCCTTTAAATTGTGATCTTCGTAGGCTTTTCCAAATTTTAAGTCTTCCTTGTAGCCTTTAAACTAGATATTTTTTTTCATTAAGAGGACTTTCTAATATAATTATTTCTCAATTTTAAAGCTAGCAAATTGTAAGCTTTTAAATTAAAATCGGATTTTTTTCTAATTTCGAATGGTTTATCATTTTTTAATTACATTGGCAAATTTAAGAGCTTATAAAGTAGTAGTAAGTCTCGAAATTTAATTTTTGAATAATTAGAAAGCTTTCAAATTAGAAGCTTCTAAATAAGATCGAATTTTGTTTTGAATATAATTTATTATTTGTAAATTCAAATTATTCCATTTCAGACTTGTTAAATGTTGAAGGGCATAAAATGCAATAATTTGAAGTTTTACGAATTAAATAATTTTTTTCTTAATTGAAGGTTTGTATATTTTGTTTCTTGTAAATTCCATTTTGATTAATCTTTTAATACCAAAGCTTGAAAGTTTCGAAGCCTTTAAATTTTGAATTTATTCGAAAGTTTTTGAATAACACTTTTACATTTTCAAATGTGTATGCTTTAAAATTTATCTCATTTTGAAAAGGTAAGTTTCTGAATTTCTGATGCCATCGTGCATGTAATAAAAGGTGAATACAGTAAACTTCCTTCTATATCAAAGATCGCCTATTTCAAAGTTCACCTAGTTCAAGACCACACGCTTATTTCAAATTGTACAGTTCTGTCACCCTCGCACCACGATCCCTGTACGAGCTTACGGTCACGCCCGCGTCAGTGACTGACCAATTAAAACAAGAAGTCCAAAGAGCCGGAGGCCCGCGTTGGTTTCAATTGAGTATTTTAGCATGACGTCATACGACTTTTTTGAGAAAATATTCTAAACGTAAAATTGAGTCAGAAATGTACGAATAGTAATATTTCTCAAGTGCAGAATGTATTTTCTCACTCATTTTCCATTCTTTTGTCGATTGACGACCTTTCAGTGTCACGAAATAAAATAAAATATCCTAAATGTCAGATTAGTATATCAGGTCGGGTACTCGCTAAACTCAAATTTCGGACAGTTGCTTGTATTTCGTGAAACTGTAAGGTCGTCAATCGACAAAAGAATGGGGCATGACTGAGAAAATAGATTTTATACTTCAGAAATATTACTATTCAGACATTTATCACTTACCTTTATGTTTAGAATATTTTCTCCAAAAAGTCGTATGCAGTTGCAGCCCCATGTGGTAACTTTCCTGACGACTGTCATTTCCACCTATCCTAGCATTCTACACTTGAAAACTATTAATATTTAGACCTTTATAACTTACTTTTACGTTTAGAATATTTTCTCCAAAAACGCGTGTGCAGTTGCAGTCCCATATATGCCAACCTTCATGACGGCTGATATTTCCACCTAGCGTAGCATTGCCGCTCAATATTTGAGTCGCAACAAAAACACTGGAAACACAGGCATGCATGATACGCAAATGTGCTAACCGCGGTAACGGACCGCGACATTTTCAACTGCGCAAGTCGAGGCCGTCTGAACCGTTTCCACTTGGAAATCTTGGAATGCATCATATTGCGCAATATACTGGAGTGGGTACTCGCGCACTCGGCCCTTCCGAGGCGAGAGTCGCAACCGTCTCTCTCTCCATTGAACTGAGAAACTGCGTGTGCCAACAGTTCTAGGAATGTCGGCTGTATTTATTTGTATTATTATTAATAGTATTTATTGATTTCAAATCGACCCGCGCTTTTCGTTACATGCGCAGTTGAAAAGGTTGCTTAGAGCAAGCGCAGCGATACGAGACCGGGGCAGCCAATGAACGTCGCTTGACAAAAATAGACTGACGAATCGTGGTAGAAAAATCAACCTAACTTTTTACGTGACCCTGGAAATTTTGTTTAATTTTCAATAATTTTTTTTATAAAATAATGGTTAGTTTCAATTTTAACAGCAGCAAGTCCTTAATGGTGAAAAATATCATAAAAAATATCTATCGAGTAAAAAGAATTCCTTTTTTTCCCCCTGTTTTCAAGAAACTTCCCCTTTTTCTCCATTTTCGTTAAATGCGAACTGAATTAATAAAGCACAAAAAGAAAATCCGACTATTTTTGGTTAAAAATTCAACTATTTGGTTGAATATTTAATTATTCTGTTAGAAATTCATAAATTCGTCTGTTTGGATAGGAAATTCATCTTTTATGATAGAAAAGTCATATGTTTAATTGTAAATTTATCTTTCTTAGTTTAAAATGGACTTTTTTGTTAAAAATGCAACTATTTTGTTGAAAATTTGTTTCTTTTTATTGAAAGTTCTACGTTTTACTTGAAAATTGAACAATTTAGGTGAAAATGCAACTGTTTTTGGTTGAAGTTGAATGTTTTTTGTTTGAAAATTCGATAGTTTGGTTGAATATTCAACTATTTCGTTCGAAATTCAATTATGTTATTAAAAAGTCAACTATTTTCTAAACTATTCAACGTTTTAGCTTGAAAAACTCAACTCTTTTGTTAAAAATTCGTCTTCGGGTTGAAAATGCAATATATTTCGACGCATTTCATATTGAATTAAATATGGTACATATATATTAATTTGATTTAAAATAATTTATTCCCCTATTTTCGTGAAAAATCATCCTTTTTCTCATTTCACAAGATTATTTTGGGCTGTGAAGTCTGTAACTACCAAAAACTGTTTCATGCGTTAAAAATGCATCTTTTTGAGTTGAAAATTCATAATTGAAGATTCATAATTTCAGTTGAAAATTCGTTTTTCCTTGTGTGTTAAAAATTAATTTTTTAACTGAAAATTTAACTATTTTTTTTAACATTCAGTTGATGGATTGGTTTGTAGAAAATTCGTCTTTTTCTCTTGAAAATTCAACACTTAAGTAGAAAATTCATCTGTTTGATACAAAATTAAACTGTTTTGTAGAAAATTCGTTTTTGTATTGAAAATTAATTGTCTTAAGTGTGTTGGAACTAGGACCTAACCTTCAAATTGAATTGCCTCATTTTACTCCATAAATACTAGAATTACATCTTCTTTTTTAGATAATGGGGTCGTTGCATGAATTTTAGGTAATATATTTTTTAAATACTGCATAACATTCTGAACATTTTGGTGCATTTAAACAAATTTTTGAAAACTTCATTGTGGAGAAAAAAAAATGTTTAAGAAAAGTATTGAAATCCCTATTCAAAAGCTCTGTGACCTTGAAACGTCACTTCCCAAAAAGCGCGTAACCAATCAGAATAATGATCTATTGACTAACGAAGTATCTAGCAGACAGCTGGCGAAAATTCAATTTACAATTTCTAACAGAGATATTTATTTACTTATAATTGTCGAAAAGCAATACAATTTTGCTTAAAATATAAAACCTTAAAAAAGATAGTAATGAATAATATCATTCAAGTGCGTGAGAATGAAATGTTTCCAAAGATAACCTCAATTTGAATATCTTTTACAATAGGTTATGTTTACTGTTTACCCCGTTTACCCATTCAGTCGCTAGCGGCCATATTATATTCCATCACCAACCGGACAACCGCGCTAATCAGAATAAAGTACTTCCTGCAAAGTACTTCCCGCAAAAATTCAAAAAATATACTTTTTAAACATTAAAAAAAAATTTTAACTTGATTTTAAAAAACTTTCCTTTTGTAGTTACATTATTTTTTTGGTGTTCTTTTAATTTTACTAGGAAAAAAAATTATTTGAAAATATGCAACAACCCCATTATGGCCTATTCCTGTTTTGAATCAAATCTGTATTTGCAGTGAATAATTGGCTAATTTCAATAGTTCTTGTATATAAAATTTTTTTATTCTAACCCGGGTATAAAAAAAACTATTCTAGTCAAAAACTATTGAAATCAGCCAATTTTTCACTCCGAATAAAGATTTGATTCAAAATAAAAATAGGCCCTAATTATCTAAAAAAGAGATGCATTTCTAGTACTTATGGAGTAAAATGAGGCATTTCAATTTTTAGGTTGGGTCCCGGTTTCAACGCCCTTAAATTAATATTAAACTACACCATTTTTGGTTAAAAATTGATTTTTTTTTAGTTTAAAAATTCCTCTATATAGTTTAAAATGTTTTTAAACTAGCATCACATCCATTGTTCAAACCAGTTAGGTGAAAATATATGTAATTTGTTAAAAATCGTTTTTTTGTTTGTTGGAATTGCACTATTTGGTTTAAAATCTATGTATTTGGTTGAAAATTCGTATATTTTTTGGTAGAAATTTTGTTTGGGGGTTGAAAATTAATTTTTTAAATGAAAATTTAACTATTTTGCTGAAAATTCATCTGAATGGTTGAAAATTAACTTTTTTGTCGAAAATTCATATTCTGGGATTGAAAATTCAACTGGTTTGTAGAATATTCGTTTTTTTTCGCATGAAAATTCAACACTTTGGTAGAAAATTAAACTACTTGTTACAAAATTAACCAGTTTTGTAGAAAATTCGTTTTTTTTTTATTGAAAATTAATTCTCTCAAATGAAAATTTTACCACGCCATTTTTGGTTAATAATTTATATTTTTTAGTTGAAAAATTCCATTATTTAATTTAAAAGTTTTCGAAACTGGCATCACATCCATTATTTAAACTGTTTAGTTAAAAATTTATGTAATTTGTTCAAAATTCATCTGTTTGGTATAGAAGTAATCTTTTTGGTTGAAAAATTCGTTTTTTGTTGTTGTAAAAAATGAATTTTTTAACTGAAAATTTAACTATTTTGCGGAACATTCTACTGATTGGTTGAACATGAACTTTTTTTTAGAAAACTCACATTCTCGGGTTGAAAATTCGACAGTTTTGTAGAAAATTCGTCTTTTTCCCTCGAAAATTAGACTTGAAATATATGACATGAAATCATTATCCTTCTTATTTTGTAAAAGTATATTTCATTAATTAGATCAAAATAAAAATAAAATGTTAGATTGCCATTTAATGTGTGTTTTAATGCTCTATGGTTAGTTTCTTCTACACTCAGCTCCCGATATAAGAACGGTTTCGCGCATGAACCATTTCTGTTGGATTTTTACGCATGACGCAACCTGATGCAACCAATGTGCTGAGAGTTCGGCCCTCATGCTGTTTATTATATTGTGTATATTATTATATCGGGACTTGAGTGTATTTGCCTAAAAATGCGTCAGGCGTTTAGAAGAATGGTCGAGTATTCTTCTGAACGCCGGCAGTCGGCTGAATGCCCCGGCAGTCGGCCGAAATGCCTACAACAGTCATCCTGTAAATAAAATGTATTCTTAATTGTTTTTCAGACTCCTTGCTGTAATAAAGTATACACATGCCGATTCTGCCACGACGAGCAGGAAACCCACACCGTCAAGAGAAAAGAAGTGACTGAATTAATTTGCGTTTTGTGCGATACTCGTCAACCTGTGCAAGCTACTTGCCAAAGATGCCATTGTCGGTTTGGCAAATACACCTGCCTCGAGTGCAACCTGTTTGACGACGTGGATAAGAATCAATACCACTGCGATGGATGTGGCATATGTAGGCTCGGTGGTCGAGACAAATTTTTCCATTGTGCCAAGTGCAACATGTGTTTACCTGTGGAACTCCAAAATGGTCACACGGTGAGTATGCAATATACTCTAGGAGCTGGGGGTAATCTTGTATGCCGTTCTAGGTCCGCAGGATTTTGTTACTAAATAATACGTAAAATTTTGCGCTGATTACGCAAAAGTAGAGTGCCCCCACCCCAGAAAAATGGGGCGGGGTTCGAGATATTCGCGTTTTATTTTATTTTTTATTTTATATTTATTTGTTTTTTTAAAGTTCAAATATAGTCGGCTAGGAAACCGATTTACGAAGAGAATTTTCCTGTACCATTTTTTGATTCAGTCAATTGTTAACGTAAAAAATCAACAATTACGTTGAAAAATGAGGTAAAATAAAATTGTGCTGATATTGGTTGAAATATTGATTCCACAGCAAAAAGTTTGTAAGAAAAGTTGGACTGCTCTCAGAGGAGCATTTTTTGCTAAGACAAAATTAACAACAAGTTTATCAACAAATTTCAAGATAAAAAGATACTCCTTTTCGGCTCTACTTCAACTTTTATGAAAAAAATTTGGTTCAAATGTTTATTTTTAACAAGTTAATGATCATGTTTGAATGTGTACACTTTGATTTGCTATACCTTTAGCGATTTTTAATAAAATATTCGGAAAATGTGTACATCAATAGTGTAAAACTTCATTGAAAAATTAGCATCAGCTAGATTTAGATCAAATAATAACTCTTTGTGCTATAAACAATAATGAACAATGTCTCGTTTTCAGTTTCTAAAAATCGCAGAGACTGGTAATAAAGCTGAATAATTTTCATACAAATTAAATAATATAATGTCTTCACTTTAATATTTCTATTATTTATACTTTAATAATAGATTTAAGACTTTCACGATGATCCATTATAATAAATTTAAATTAAAAATTCAAAGATTTTTCGGGTTTCAATCGTGTGCGAAACTATGAATGTTGCCGACGTTTCGTGAACATTGCAGTTCACTTCTTCAGGGCTGACCTGAAACTGGAGTTTCAGGTCATGTTGTTCTTAGGTATGTATTCTCTACGATGCCTGTGATTGGCCAGAGTGCCCCCTGGTGTGGGCTGGTTGAACTTGATTGACCAATCAAGTCTTTTTTAAAAAACCCGGGAGGACGGAAAGCCAAATC
>CAKNYM010053335.1:270713-283339 GCA_932195095.1 Andricus curvator | reverse complement strand
TTGAGAAGACCTGAGCTTACTGAAAGTGTTAGTTTTAGTAAGAAAACATTCATAGTTTCGCACACGATTGAAACCCGAAAAATCTTTGAATTTTTAATTTAAATTTATTATTTATACTTTGTTTATTATTAAAGTTATTTTTTTTGGTTGAAATGTAATGGATCCTTATTGCTGTTATAAAGGATAGTTTTTTTCAGAACCGGCCTATGACATAGAAAAAATTTGGTACTCTTTATAGAGAGCCCATGCAGCTTCCGGAAAACTATCCTTGATAACAGTCATAACGATCCATTATATTTTACCCAAAAAAATGAACTTTAATAATAAACAAGGAATAGTTAATAGAAATATTAAAATAAATTTATTATTTAATTTTCATGAAAATTATTCAGTTTTATTACAAATCTCTGCGATTATTAGATACTGAAAACGAGACGTTCATTATTATTATCTATAGCGCGAAAAGTTATTATTTTATCTAAAACTAGGTGATGCTAATTTTTTAAATAAAGTTTTACATTATTTATGTACAAATTTATAGAAGATTTTATTAAAAATCGCTAAAGATATTGCATGTCAAAGTATATTCATTCAAAAATGATCATTAACTTGTTAAATATAAACATTTTAATAAAATTTTTGTTCATGAAAGTTGAAAAGACCCGAAAAGGAGTATCTTTTCTTTTCAAATTTGTTGATAAAATTGCTTGTTACGAAGAAACACAGCTTTTTATCCTGGCTCTGAATTTTTGTATTTCTTTAATCGATGTTGTCTCGAAATTGATCACTTTCATACAAAAATGTTGCCGTAAAAAAAAAGTGATGCAGGAAATTTCTCTTCGTAAATCGGTTTCCTAGCCGACGCTATATTTGAACTTTTAAAACACCCAAAATTATAATAGGACTATTGCATTAATTAAAAAATCAATAAAATGCGAATATCTCGACCCCCCCCCCCATTTTATGAACAGGGGGGCTCACTTTTTCGTAATCTGCACAACATTTTACGTAATATTCAGTAAAAAAAATCCTGCGTACCTAGAACGGCACACGGGATTACCCCTGGCTCCTCCAGTAATATTGAAAAGTAAAGACAGGCCTCACAGACCGGTCCCTATATCCCCTATTGTACCTTTTTTTACTGTTACATATTAATCATTTTCTAATATATTAAAAAACTTTTATATGAAATAATAGTCGAAAAGCTTTTTAAATTTGCATTCATTAATACTTTTATTAAAATGTCAAATTTCGATGTTTTCAAAAAATTGGAACAACGCTGGAAATAATTCATATTTTTCCCTAGATTCTATTCTAGGGTCGAACTTTGTGCAAAAAAGTCGCGAAATTTCAAATAATGGTAATAATTACCACATACGAAAAATCAAAACAATATTTTTATAAACATTACTAAAATGTTTGTAAATATTTACACATATTTGAAAATCTGCGACTTTTTTTGTACCAAGTATGATCCTAGGGCAGAATCTAGGGACAGAATTCTAAAAATATCTTAACAATTTTGTAAAATATTGTGGAGACTTACTTTAAATGAGCCCAAGAACTTAAAAAACTGTTAATTATTTCCAGAGTTTTCCAATTTTTTGAAAACATCTCAATTTGGCGGTTTTTTGCAATATTTTGTTATAAAATTGACATTTCGCTTTCAACTTATTAGGTTACAAGAATTCTTCTAAGCATTATATTACAAACAGTACAATGATTTGAAATTTATTTGAGTTCAAATTTTGTATTGACTTTTTAAAAAATCTTTGCTGGAAATTTTTCAAAAGTTGACCTTCGAAACCTGGAAATGACCTGAAATTTTGAAATCCGACTTCTGTAACAACCCTGATACTTTTTTTTCACCCTTTGGTTCCTTTTTTTTATCCTATTGGGACTGTGAAGAGGCTCTGTAAACAGGGTGGCCACCCACCCAGGAGAACCGGGAGAAACTTGTTTTCTAAGCTTTGAAAGTTTCCAATTAGAAACCATATAATTTCAAAAGTGTTTAGAATAATTAAACTTTAAAGGTTCACAATATTTAAAATTCGGCAGTTTTGAACGGTGAAAATGAAAGTGATTTTTTTTACAGAAGTCACATTTTTTAGCAAAAAATCTGTCCAGTCGTTTTGAATGTCTCTTGATACTACATGATATGATACTTATTAATGAGATATTCATAGTCTTAAAATTTTCTATAATTTTAATTTAAAACTATAGTTTTGAATGCGCAATTCTGAAACAGTTTAGTCTTTGAGGCCTTGAAACTAAAGCTTTTTTTTTTTAAATTAATTTTTGGAGGTTTAGAATTTAAAATTTCACAATATTGTGGTTTCAAATTCAAATATTCAAAATCTCCTGACAATACCGCTAATTAATCTTTCAAAATTTCGTATTAAAAGCCTTGATAGACAGTTTTGAATTTAAAGATATGAGATGTAAATATAAAGCAATTTTGAATTGAAAAGTTTAAAATTGTACAATTTCAAAAATTGGAATCATATTACAACAATCTCGTTTTGTATTATTTTTGTTAATTTGCAATGTAATATCTTAAAATTTTCCGATTTTTAGTTGGAAGATTTAAACAGAAAAATCATTTCAAATTGAAAAATATTTTATTAGAGAATTTCAAAAATGAATAATAATTCTAAAGGAAGATTTGAAATTAAAAGAATAAAAATTGAGTTTAAAATCAAAAAAGATAAAAATGAAACTATCTGAAATTGATACCCTTCGTTGGTCTCAATTTTGAAATTAAAATTGAATTGGATGAATTTTCGAAAGTATCACTAGCAATTAAAAAAATAATGATCATAAAGCGATTTAAATTTTCTTCAAATAATTGAAATTTTAAAGGATTTGAGTATAAAAATGTTTTAATATTGCAATTTTTTGTGATTAAAATTCTTTCAGTTTTAAATGAAGTTCGCATTCGTTTAAGTTTCAACGTTCCGGAGTAGAAATTTTGTAATTTTTAATGCTTCCCATTTAAAATTACTATTTATTTTGAACGTTTTTTTTAGAATAATTCAATTCATTTTTTTGATTTTAGAAAAATGTGTCTAATCACCTATATTCTAATTTTGATATGTAATAACAATGTAAAATTCTAGAGTTTCAGAAGCTTTCATTTTGAAAGATTCCAAATTTCAAATTGCCAAATTTTAATCGCTTTGAATTTAAAATTATTCAAATTCAAAAGTTTGTGATTATTTAATTTTGAATGCTTTTAATTATAAGTAATACAATTTCAATACTTCTGAATTTTAAATGATCCAATTTCCAAAATTCTAATCTTAAAATATTCAATTTTTAATGTTTTGACGTTGTCTTATTTTCGAAATTTTAACCGGAAATCATTCAATTTCGTGATTCTTTAATTCAAAATAAAATTGTTTAATTTGTAGCGCAATATATATTGTTTAAATTGCAGACGCTTTTAATTCGAAATTATAACATATTAATTATTGTTTCAAAAATGTTTAAAAATTGGTTTAATAATGGAGTTGTAAATTGTTTATATGATTCAGTCAATAGATTTCTTGTAAAAAGGTTTGCTGATATTTATCGACTTCCGCAATTGATCATATACGTGAAAAAACTGTGGTTTTCGTGAAGAGAGTATATTTTTCTCTACACCGGGAGAAATCACGAATATTTACCGGGAGAAAGCCGGGAGACGAAAATTTAAAAAGTAGTGGCCACCCTGGTAAAGATCTTAATTTGGAAAGCCCGTTTCGATTAGTAATTTTTTAACGCTTTTTATTTTTCTAATGAATTTTTTCAGTGTGTGGAGAACGTTTCCCACTCGAATTGTCCCGTTTGTCTAGAAGATATTCACACGAGTCGCATTCCTTGCCATATACCCACCTGTGGACATTTGCTTCATCGTCCTTGTTTCGAGGACCTACTACATTCGGGACATTACGCTTGTCCAACTTGTCAAACTTCACTCCTCGACATGACGGACCTTTGGCGATTTTTGGACAGCGAAGTGACCCTCACACCCATGCCACCCGAATACGAAGACGTAAAAGTCGAAATTCTCTGCAAAGACTGCCACGAGGTAAAATTTCTCGACCTCCATTATGTGTTCCAAAACAGTGTGCAAACAAAATTTTAGCAAAATCCCCGAGCCTTTTTTGATCAGTGCTCGAATCGTGCCCCTTTTTCAAATATTTCCGATTTTTTTTTAAATGCAACTTTTTGAAGAAAAATGCGACTAAATGACTTTTTTCAATTTTTCACAGAAATTCGCCATACTTAGTTTAATTTTTAATCACAATGACAATTTTAAAAATGAAATTCAAAACTTGAAAAAATTGTACCATTTTAAGTGAGAACATAAAAAAATGGAATAATTTCTCATTAAAGCTTTATACGTAGAAAATTTGTAGTTAACAGCGTTTGAAATTTAACAATTTCTAATTTCGTGAATCCAATTATTTTTGGCTGAAAGTTCATGCTTTTTGGGTTAAAAATCGACTATTTAGTTGAAAATTTTAATATTTGTTGACAGTCCATCTTTTTTTATCGAAAATTTAACAGCTTTTTTTTTAACATTCGCCTTTTTAGTTTAATACATCCTATTTTATGGGAGATAAGTGATCTTTTTCGGTTGAAAATTAATATTTCTTGGTTGAAAATTAACTTTTTTTAAATTCAACTGTCTTCTAAAAAAATCGTATTTTTGGCATAAATATTCAACTATTTGGTAAAAAATTCGTCTTTTTGGCTTCAAAATTCAGTTATTTGATTGAAAATTCAACTGTTTTTTTGTTGAAATTTGATCTTACATATTTTATTTAAAAATTAAATTATTTTGTCAAAAAGTCATATTTTTTGGTCAAAAATGCAACTATTTTATTAAACATTCGTCTTTTTGGATAGAAAATTCATCCTTATGAATTACAAATTTATCCTTTTTGCTGGAAGTCATATTTTTTTGTTGAAAATTCATCTTGGATGAAAATGAACTATTTTGTTAAAAAAAAACGTATTTTTTTAATGAAAATTCAACTATTTGTTTTAAGTTTAATCTTTTTTGTTTGAAAATTCGACTATTTGGTTGGAAATTCAACTATTTGGCTAAAACTTCGAATATGTTGTTAAAAATTCGTCTCTTTTGCTTGATAGTTCTCAACTATTTGGTTGTAAATGCAACTGTTTGATTGATTTTTTTTTCAATTTAACTGATTGAAAATTAATCTTTTGGGTTTAAAAGTCACCTGTTTTCTAAACCATTCGACTATTTAATTTGAAAACTCAATTTTCTGTTAAAAAATCGTCGTTTGGAAAAGAATGAAGTTGAAATAAAAAATGAAATGATAAAAATGTAGGAACTAAATATAATATCAGTCCTTATCACCCAGTAAACAAGTAATTAAATGAGTTGTACAGGTTTCGATAATATTCTTTTCAGGAATCCACCGTAAAATTTCACGTCGTTGGTTTAAAATGTTTACAATGCGGAAGTTACAATACCTGCAGAATTAAAGAAACTTCTGGCATGGGTAAGAGATATTCGAAATTAACCATTTTAACGAGAAATCAAATTTAAAAAAATAATCTGTCACTAAACCTTGGAATATTTTAGATAGTGACCAGCCAGGCGCAGTAGCAAGCGGAAGTGGCGAAGCTGATCAAGAATGACGAGTAATGAGATCATCAAGTCAACTCAAAAAATTCTTGCGTCGACTCTACATTCCCTGTGGGCGGATCGCAACCTCACCGCGTAGAAAATCACCGACGAAAAATTGCAATTTTTTAGCGTGATATTCTCCCCCTTTTATTTTCTATAGGCAATAACTCTATTCACAACTAGGAGAATTTATTGTTAAGAGTACGTATTCTACGTACGTAGCAGTTTTTCGAAGTCCTCAGTAAGATTTATGTGGGATATTTTTTAAAATGTAATTTTGTTGATACTTAATATGTAATGAGAATTCAGAAACGTTTCCCGGCATGTTAAATCTTTCAACTCTTGAAAATTGATACCTTTTCAAGTAAAGGGCTTTCAATTTTGGATGCTTTCAAGTACAAACGCTTTCAAGTTTTAAAAATGTTCAGCCCTCGAGGTTTAAATAGCATTCATTGAATCGTTCCATGCCCATGAAATCTTGTTACGTTTTGCCATATCATTTGTTATAGACTCAAAATGTTTTTATATCTTTCTTTTGATTTTGTTTTGATCTTTTAAAATGAAGAGGATCATGTATGTAATGTTTTTACATATGAGTTCATGAAAGCAACGGAAAGACATCGACGAGACTCGCTCTGTACTTTGAGACTTAGAATCGTATTCGTCAAGCGTTAAAGACTATAAATCATTATAGATCGTAATCGATTGATAAGTAGGTAGATTTAGCTGTACTTCTTTTGTGACATTTTTACCACAGGGGGTGCTCACAGTGGGGCGAAATCAAAAAACGGGGTTCGAAATAACTTATAGAAGACAATTCTTCATCTATTTTTTAAAACAATTCAGCATTAAATTTAAAGGTGATCTGCGTGGTCCGATTTTTGATTTTTTTTTGTTACCATCTTGTAAACATCAGTATCGCTTGAATTTAAAGCGCTAGGGTGTTTGAAAGAATAAAAATGTATTATTTTGTAAAGTTAATTGTTATGAACCAATTAAATTAACAAATAGTCAAAATTATCGATTGTTCGTTTGCAAAGTATATTTATGTGTTAAAATTACTTGCTTTTATCGACAATATGATACTTGTTCATGAGAATATGTCATCAAATATTATTTGTTAATTTTATAAACAAATGCTGACTGTTGACATTTATAATCAGAAAGAAGTCGTTTCTTTCTCTCAATTCTGCTGAAATTAAATATGTTGCCAGTTGTGTTTAGTGATGAAAATTTATTATTCAATATTTGTTCATAGTTTTATAAACAAATTCCCAGTGTGGATGTTTAAAGTAGTATGGGCAAGATAAAACATATCTAATTCAGGGTTGATACAAAACGTGGAAGTTCTGGAAAAGTCATGGAATTTTGAAAATGTGAAATTTTGAAGCAAAAAAAAAAGACGGATTGATTATTTTATTAATACAAAAAAATTACTTTAATAATTTCAGACTTTTTAGAAATTATATATTAATATTAATGAGACTGGATTTTTTTTCAAGTAGACTTAAAAATGATAATTTTATTACTGATGGTCTCATTTAAAGAAAAGATTTATTTTTGAGGAAAACAATTTTAAATATAAAAAATCTGTTTATTTAAAACCATTTATTTTCGGACAAACTTTTTTTATCGTTTCTTACTAAATGTTTGGAAATTATACGATTTTAATTAATAATAGTTTATTTTCTTGGGAAATACATTCTCTACAAATTGCTTCGTTCATTTTTTTTAAATAAAAAAATTATCATAAATAGATTACAAAAATTTTCGATTGAAAAATTGTATCTTAATGATATTAGGCACTAAAAAATATATTTAAAAATTGAATCAGGTTTGGTGGAAAAAATATTTTTCTCAAGAAAATAGGCTATCATTGATTAAAAAATCGTGTTATTTAAAAAAAGTAGGTAAGAAACGATAAGAAAAAAAGTTCAATCGAAAACAATATTTTTTAAATGAACAGTTTTTTTTGTTTCAAGTTTTTTCATGAAAAATAATCTTTTCTCTTGTAAACGAGATCAACAGTAATAATATTGTAATTTATAGAAGTGTAATTGGGTGTTTTTTCCCGAGACCTGTTTCTTTTCGTGTCCATAATCATATTTTTTTAGATAATTTTGTTGATACGTACTAATGGGGATTCAGAAACGTTTCCCAGCATTTTAAGACTTTCCAAATCTTTTAAATTGATAAACTTTCAAGTAAAACGCTTGCTTTAATGCGTTCAAGTACAAACGCTATCAAATTAAAAAATGTTCACCCCCACGAGATTTAAATCGCATTCGTCGAATCCATCCCATGAAATAGGGAAAATTATGGTTTTACATGAAAAAAAAATGATTTTACATGTTTATGAAACCAACTTGAAAAACATAAACGAGAATCGTTTTGTACTGTATGGCTTACAATTAGAATCTGGTTCGTCAAGCGTTAAAGACTATACATCATTGTAAATCGTAATAGATTGATAAGTGCGAGTAGGTAGATCTAGCTCTACTTCGTTTGTGAAAGTCGTACTTTATTATCTTATTCCCAGTGCCGGTTTACCCAATGGGAAAAATCAAAAAACGGGGTTTAAAGTAACTTATAGAAGGCAACTCTTCACATGCAAAGCTTAATTGCTGTGAATAAACTACATTAACAAATAGTCAACATTTTGGATTGGTCGTTCACAAAGTACATTTCTGCGTTAAAATTATATGTTTTGAAAATTTGTCATCCAATATTATTTGTTAGTTTTATAAAGAAATTTTAGAAACAAATGGCGGCTTTGGAAATTTATACTTTATAGGCAGAAAAAATAGGGTTTTCCCTTAATTCTCTTAAAATTGTGTTGCCATTTGTGTTTCGTCATGACAATTTGTCATTCGATATTTTTTCTTAATTTTATAAACAAATAAAAAATGTTTCATTCGATATTATTTGCCAGTTTTAGAAACAGATGCTTACTGTTTATATAATTTGATTATAAAATAAATAAATAATATCGAATAACAAATTTCCATTACTGAGCAATTTAGGCAATATAATTTCAGGAAAATTAATAGAAAATAAAAAAATATAAAAAGGTTTGAAGAAGGCGAGGGTTTAATTGCTCGGATTTTTGGTATACACTAGATTGCAATACTGCATCGGATTGTAAATATGTTACTGCATAAATAATACGAAAATATTGAAGGAATTAATGCAAAAAGTAGAAAAACTACAAAGAAACGATTTTTTAGGCCACTCACAAAATACACAAAAATGGAGATTCTGCACAAATAAACTTTACACAGCAAAAATTTGTAAATTACCTTGATATTCTTAAAATTACTCAAAATGAAATTGAAATCCATGACAACTTTTTGGAATCTCTTGAAAGCCCTTGACACCTTTGGAAATATTAATAATTGGAGGTCCTATAAATCTAAGTCTTCTCTCATTGAATCTTGTGAAATTCTTGAAAATTCCTTGAATTCTTTAAAATTTTATATCTTATATGCAATCTTTTAAAATTACTTAAAATCTTTAAAATTCTTTGAATTTCTTTTAATTCTTCCGTATCCATTGAAAATGTTTAAATCCGTAGATACGTCCCTTGAAATAAAATTTTATTTATTCCGTAAAGTATAAATTATTTGAAATCCCTTGAATATAAATTGAATTAAACCTATTCATCAAAGTTCTCTCGAAAAACGTTAAAATCCCTAGAAATCTTTGAAATCCTTGGAGATCTCTTTAAATTCAATGTAATTTCATTTATTTTCCAGGTTTCTGTAGAAATCCCTTAAAAGCTTTGGAAAACGTAAAAATCCATTTAAAAAAGTATAAATCATTTGTAATCCTTTGAATATAATTTATATGAAACTGATTCATTAAAGTTCTCTAAAAAAAAACGTTTAAATCCCTTGACATCTTTGAAATTCCTTGAAATTGTTGGAGATTTAATAAAATCCTTAAATCTGGTTTCTTGAAACACCTTAAAATCCCTTGAAACCTTTACAAATCCTAAAAAATTCTTTGAAATCCCTCGAAATTTTGTATATCTCTTGAAATCCTTTCGATTTTATTAAAATAAAATCCCTTGAAGTCTTTGAAAGACGCAAAAATCCATTTAAAAAGGGTAAATCTTTAAAATCCCTGTAAATCTTTGGAGATTGAATAAAATCCATAAATCTTGTCAAATTCCTTAAAATATTTGAAATCGCTAGCAATCCCTTAACATTTGATTTAATTGCATTTATTTTCCAAAGGTACTAGAAATCCCTGACTTTTGTATATCTCTTGAAATCCTTTCGATTTTATTAAAATAAAATCCCTTGAAATCTTTGAAAAACGTTAAAATCCATTTAAAAAAGTATAAATCATTTGAAATCTCTTGAATAGAAATTCAATTGATCTGGTTCGTTAAAGTTCTCTAAAAACGTGTAAAGCCATAGAAATCTTTGAAATCCTTGGAGCTTTAATAAGATTATTAAATCTTGTGAAATTCCTTAAAATCCCCTGGAATCTTTGCATATGCTACAACATTCTTTAAAATCCCTGGAAATTAAGTATATCTCTTGAAATCCTTTGGAATTTATTAAAATAAAATCATATTTTATTTATTTACCAAAGTTCACTAGAAGTATCTTGAAATCTTTGGAATTCCTGAAAATCTCTGAAAAATGCTTGAAAATCCTCTAAAATCCCTTGAAATACTCCCTCAAAATTTCTTGAAATCTTTTGGAATCCCTTAAAACCTCCTGATATATTTAGAAATCTTTAAAATGCCATGAAATTTTTATGAAATCTGACGAACTTGCTTATGATCCATGGAAATTCTCTGTAATTCGTTTGTACTTTTTCTATTTTTTGCATCATTTCTTTTTAAATCATCTCTTTATTTCTATACTGATTTTCTAGAATCGCGAAAAATTTATAAGAAATTCATTATAGGAAAATCATTATAGAACTATACTGAATTTTCTATATTTTTTCATGATACATTTACAAGATATTGTAAAATAATGCATGGGATTGCAAAGGATTGCATGATATTGCAGAGAGTGTGTACACCAGATTGCAGAAGCAATTAACCCCTCGGAAGAAATGGTGTGCCTAAAAATGCAATACCTAGGAGCGTATTTTTCCGTAAACCGTTACTGTATTCCGATAATAAAATCATCACACTAAACTCTCGCTGTTTACGAGTTCCAGTGTTCAGGACTTGACACCGGTGCAAGAAAGCAATTTATCTTGAAGGTTTTCAATTAACCAAGAAAATGAAATTAATTTGAATCTTCTCATCAACTTTTATTCGTTTAGAAATGTGGTCGAAACATATCATTGGCTAGAAAAGTCAAAATTGCAAGTTATCACGAGAAAAACCGGTCTTGAATCCTGCAATACCTTTAAAAAAACATTCCGATTCATTCCGTAAGTGCGTCTTCGTATTATTACCGACTGAAAATTACCTGTGCTGTGTTATGTGGTATTTAATAAAATTGCACTCCGTAATAATGTTTTGTTAAAAAAAAAAGATCTACCCTGTCGGTAAATTTGTTTAGTACTGGTGCTTGAAAGTAGCAACACTATTTTGTGCGATCTTCACCATTTTATTATTACATATTTTACTTGTAAATTAAATACCAATTACAAAGGCTCTTTGTACATAACAGCCGCTATAGTGTTTTATATTATAATATAATATTCTATGAAATAAACCGGCTATAATTTTTTTTCTCTTTTTATCATCTCTCTTTCATAGAAAAACAGCACACGGCGTACATTGTTGACTCTAAGAAACACCTCTCAGAAAAATTACATATGAAATATATTTTTACAAATTTCTATTAGTATTAAAAAAAAAACACATGCTGCATTTAAATTTAACTCTCTTCCCCATTGGTTGATGATTTCGAAGTTTCTCGGTAAAATCGAGAAGATTCGAAGTGCAGCAAATGGAAAAGTTCAGCAAGAAGCAGCTTTTGAAATATTTATCCGCCCGGTCATTTATTTATATTGTCGAATCACTGATTCAGCGTTCGAAAAACTCCAAATCGAAGTAATAAAATGCGTTTGCCATTTGCCGTCTTCCTAGTTATCAGTCGAGAGATTCACGGTTCCTCCAAAGTCCTTTTGCGTTTTGTCTGAACGGCTCAGACGAAAAAAGGATGAGGATTGAATCGTGAATCTCGAAGTAGATTACACATTTCAGGTAGAGCAACTTAAAAGTTAAGAGAACGCGGGCGCAGTGTTAGGAATCCATGAATGCCGAGAAATTGACGAGCTGCTCTCGTCATCTCCAGTTGATCCCTTGTCTGACCACAAGCAACTCTTGACCATTGCACTTCCAACTGTAGCTGGAAAAAAACGATTTTTAGATTAATTTTTTCACGATATTAATCGTTAATTATTTTAATTATTTGAGGAATGCTTTAAATACTTCAGAAGTTTATTTCATGCTTTGGATTGAGTTTTCATATTTGAAGACATCATCATTTGGGGACTACTAAATAAATTTGGTGTTTTTTTTATTTTTTAAGGCTTTCGAATTTTCTAATATTTCAAATCCAGGGATTTTCTGCATTTTAAGAAGTCATTTGCATTCTTATCATCTTAAATGGACACATTAGGATACGATCTAGTATTTAAAATTAAATTTAACTGTAAAAATTCAACATTCATAATAACTGTTCCTTTCAAATTTAAAATCAAAATTTTAATGTTTTAGATTAGACAGGTTAGGCTTCAATATTTAAATCACTAACATTGGAATATTAGGAATGTAGAAACTTCCCGAAAAATAAAATTGCCGACATTATACCGGGTGTCCAAAAAGTCCCGAAGCGGCTGAATATTTCCTCAGGTAAGATATTTTTCAGGGCGGTCAAGGTCATTCTTGAAGGAACTTTCAACAAGGAATTCAAAAAATTCAAAATTCAAACCTTTATTTTGATATTGAACATGACCTTCACGGTCATTTCAAGGTCAAATTGATTTTTTAAAATGG